>JAZBGY010000256.1:59502-80293 GCA_037414755.1 Lydus trimaculatus | reverse complement strand
AACAGTGAACCAGATCCGTCGGATCAAGTTCATCGGATCGGTCCTACGGACCTGATCCTACAGTCAGCTTCAACACACACGGTCGGATATTTCAACGGATTTGGTCCGGAGCGGACCAGATCCTTTAAAAAGTCCGCTCGTGTGTGCCCACCTATTAATTACTGGTGATGGAAAGCGAAGTCTACAGTAACATTCAACGCAAAAGATCATGGGGCATACATTAGGAGCCAGCTCCAACGACATAAATGAGGAATATTTATCAAAAGAAGGTCATTTTATTAGTTTGGTGGGATTATAAAGAATTTGTGTATTCTGATTTTTTACAAAAAATCGTTTCCAACAGCAACCAACCTGATGATTGAAGAATCTTGAAGGTTTTTGTTTCATCACGACAATACTTGATCACATACATCTTGGCTGGGTTGTGTTATCAGTGATAACTTATCACATCCAACATAATATTCTAACATGACACCATCAGATTTTGATCTATTTCTCTTATGGCAAAAGTGCTTATCAGGTAAAACCGTTACATCAAATGACGATATTTAATCTCATCTGAAAAGGTTTTCTGTGGGAAAAGATCAAAAATCTTTTGAATATGGAATTATGAAATTGTCCGAAAGATAGCGAAAGAGCATTGAACAATATGATCAATGCATTACTAAAATCCGGACGCCCCAGTAATTGTTTCCTTCATCGAAATGTCAAAAAAAAAACGAATGTAGACTAGAAAGAGTTTTATTAGTTGATTTAGAAGACGACAAATGTGCAATGGACCAGATTGCAGTTCAAGTCAAATTAAACTAAATTTTCCTCAATTTCCGCAATTTTGAAACTCCTCAAAGAAAAAATTCACGAATTGTCCGTTGTTGAATCCGAATTAGTTGATAATTGATGTAGTAATTGAATTAATGTCCGTGTAGGTCGGCCGGACATTGTCCCTTTTGTAATATATGGAAAGAATTTATGATCGTGAATATATCCAGCACTAGCTGTATCAAAATGTATCCAATCAACACATTCGATAAACTCATTTAAAAAACCGGCTGCTATACATGTATGTCCAGAACCTTTACCACGATTACTTAAATCAACATAACGATAATCTCTTAAACGATGATTGAAGAATCTCCACAATGGTAATCTCCAGACACGATCACCACTGATAAATCCAGCTTTTTCAACCTCCTCCCATAGTGTTTTTGAATTTGTAAAAACACCAGATGCTGATGATCCTAAACAATGTCGTATCGACATTGCCATACTAGCAACATCAATTAATACACGCGGCTTATGGACTTTTTGTGCATAAATTAAACCATCAGCCAATATTAATCGTCCTTCATTATCCGTATCAGAGACACGAATAGTTTTACCATTCATTGCCGTTACAATATCACCAGGTTTCATTGCCATACTACTGATCATATTTTCACATAAAAGTATTACAGCTTCAATATTAATTGGTATACGTAGCATTGCAGCAGCACGAATTGCAGCAACAATAGAAGCAGCTCCAGTCATATCAGCACGGAACATATCCATACCATATGGTGGTTTCACATTTAAACCACCACTATCGAAAGTTACACCTTTGCCAACGAAAACAACAGGTTTACCATCACCACCACCACCGCCGCCATGGTAAGAGATTTCCAAAACAATCGGTGATTCACAAGAGCCACGTGCTGCTTGTAAAAATGCAGTAAAATTCTTATTTTCAATCCAATCTCTATCATGAACTAGAACTTTTATATCACATGGACACAAGTGATTTACAGTTTCTTGTGCAAAACATAAAGGTGTCAATATATTTGCCGGCATTTCGCATAATTTCCTTGCGAAATTTTGACATTCAGCTTTAAAAACACCACGTTGAAATGCATCATTGTCTGGACAATCATAGGCTTCTATTATCGGTATTTTCTCCCATTTCTCTTTCGTTTTCATCTCTTGATAACGGTATGTTGCTAAAGTTGCACCTTCTGCTGCTTGTTCTGGATAATCCATACAATCCATTAGAACATGATCGATTTTGTGTTGTTTGAGCATTTGAATACCACTACCAGCAGCACAACGGACATTCTCTAAAGCTTCATCGAGTGCTTCAACATCATTGTGTGCGGCATCTTCTGGGCCTAATCCAACTATCGCCAAAGCCCAAAAATTATTATCGACATTGTTAAGTAATAGGCTCGAACCACGATGGAATCTCTTACCAGATCTTTAATTCAAAGAAATAATAAAAATAAATATAAGAATATTTGAAATATTGAAGTAAATGACCTTTTGATTAAATCGGTTAATTTTCCATTTAATTCTTTATTGTATTTTTGACCGCTTTTGGTAAAAACTGGCTCATCAGATTGTGGATCGTAATCATAGACACCCAAACAAAGTCCTTTCTACATCAAAAATAAATATTTTATTTTATTGCTATTTTAATATGAAACTTTAAATACCTTTTCGTAATTGCCTTGTTGGTCACAATCACTGTAGTATCGTAAAACTGTAAAATTTTTAAAGGATGGTCTAAACAGACTGAAATTTTTACGAAATATTGCTGTATATTTGGACATTTGAAGACAAATGTGTATATTCTGTTAAAAAAATAATAATAATAAAAATTGTTTATTGGTTGCTATAGTCTAAAAATCATAGCATTCCCGATGAAGAATTCATTTTTTTTACTTATACAACATGTAATACTTTGCCTAAGGGTGAAGCTAATAGCCTAAAATTACCCCACCTCCTCAATGATAATGAGAAAAAACAGTAGATTACGACAAAGATTGTAATATAAGAGCGAAACTGGGCCCCGGTACGATTCTTCCACGGGCCCCAAACGATATCGAGAGCAATTCGCGGCCCCAGAACATTCCAAGCCCCGATCATTTGTACAGGCTGTACCCCCTGTTATCAGGCCTGAATATAAGGAACATCGAATTATACCGTTGACTGTATAATTCCTATTCTTTGGTCGATCTTTTTTTGGGACGTCTACTCCCTTTGAGATTATATCTTCTTATCATCATTGGAATTCGTACATCTTCTATGCTATCTATGTGGTCTAGCCACTTCTGACGGTATTCCTTGAGTTTCTGATTCACTGCGAAGATACTAATTTCATGTTCTAGTTGATCATTTATCGTACATACGATTGTCGACTGCTCATTCGTGTCGGCTGTCTGAATGTTTTGGTTCTTTCCGGAACCGTTTTGCATTTCTTCCAGAAGCATTCCTTAGAATCGTTAAAATATTGGATAGGGTCTTAACAACCTGCGATTCTAGTAAAAATTGTCTGAAAAGTTATATACGGTAAGCTTTAGAATCGGTGGCAACTTGCAACACTGGACATAATTTCTACATATTCCTAATGAAAACCGCTGGGGGAGCGATCGACGCCTTGGGATTAACTTGACCTTTTCCCTGCATAAAGTCAGGTAAATCAACACAATTCTACCACATCGTTTTGCTTTTCTCAATTTCGGCTCGAGTTCAACTTTGATTTGAAATGTCTGAATTATGTGGCGAAATAAAATGAGACTTGTATGAAACATATAAGGTAAACTAAAGTCGACTTTAAACTGAGATTTAGGAAGATGAATCTTGTCTTATCGTTAATGATATTTAAAGTATTTCAAGGGGGCTTTAAATAACCAATGAAACTAGAGAATAACACCGCCCTATCCTATACAGATCGGCAGTTTGAAACATACAATACTTATAATAATAGTAATAATAATAATAATTAAAAAACAATAGTGGAACATAATAGTTTAGAGGATAGAAGAAATTTGTTGAAAGTATCATATTTTTCCATCATGAATTCAAAAACTTTGTGCTCTATTTTAGTGGAAAATTGCGTAAAATATGTCCTAGGAAAATAATAATTGAAGTTGTTTATGTTTCTGGGGACCTTTGCGGTCCATTAGAGCGGTCTTAATTTAGGTTTAATTATAGAAATTAACTGTAAAATTATTATAACTTTTTCATATGTTCATTATTATTGTAGTAGAAACTACGAATTATTTTACAATGTCTAAAGTAAATATATAACAAATCGATTATTGTTCATTATTATCTTTAGTGTTAGAATTTGTAAATATAGCCATGAATAAGTTATCATCATATATACGCGTTCCTCTATTTGTCAGTCCGTTCATTATTCATGAAATTGAAAAGTAAATCTTGTTAGGTATATACCTGAAAATTTCTTGAATAGATGTAAAGTAATAGAATATGGACGGAATTTCAATAGATTTATCTAGAAGCGAACTATTCTATTCTATTGTTGATTCTACCAATTGTATTGTGTTGCAATAGATATTCACTTCTACATGACTGTCTGTAGTCAAATGCAGCACTATAGTCTCTTATCAGCACATATTTTTACTATTCTATACATACATAAACTACATTCATTATTTTTAAAGAATGCATCATATACAAGATAACAAACAACTAAGCAACAAGTTGTTTAAAAATAATTTCAAACTGTAATTATTATTGATGAACGATTTAATAATTTTCAACATCATCTCACAAAATACATTTAAACTTTGATGTTGGTTGAACAAAATTAAATAAACTTCACCAAAGACTTAACTAAATAACAAAGAAGGATTGTTTGGAATTCTAGGTCTTGGAGCACGAACTCTCTATTACTTCTTTGAAGATATGGCAACTATAAAGTAGAGAAATTGCCGGTGTTATCGTTTTAGCGAAAAAATTTTCTATAGATTTTATTTATAATAACATCGAAACGAATAAGATGAATTATTAATAAATGTGAAAATATCAATAATTCGCCCCCCCCCAAAAAAAAAACAACGAAAACTATTTAATGAATGTATACTGTATAAATATAGATATCAATTACTTATCGAAATATATCTAGGACACGCAAATATGTTTACAATAGAAGAAGGAAGTTCTCATTTCCATAAATGAGTTTTCCTAGTAATATTATTGATGGATGTAGAGAAATCTATAATCAATATTGCTTATATCCATAGATATCGTAATATCTAAGGAAATGTATTAAGTTTGTCAACAAAATGTTTGATGAAACTATCGATTCCATGCAGTTTCTCTGAAATAATAATATATCTCAATCATGAATTTATAGGAACAATGTTAGTAAATGATACCATGTTTCTTGCAGGATTATTAACTCGCAAAATTTCTCTAAGCGATAAACAGTATCTTGCATAACGAGTAGGACGAGTAGTACGTTCCTAAACAATACCGGAAATTTGTGGTGCAAGCATGAGTTGATTTTGCGCCACTGTGCTTTAAAAGGTTCTGCTCTTTCAAATTTAGAAGCAGTTCTTAGCCAACCACCGCAACCCGAACCCATTTTCTCCAATGTTGAAACACGTATGATCAAATAACAAATCCGATACTAAAAAAAATAAACCAAAAAACTACTGGCATAAGTAATCATCAACTTTATTCAACTCCTGTCTAAAGCTAGGTCCACACGTGCGTGTATGATTAATTGTGTTCGTGGTTGATTGTTCGTGGGCGATTTTTCGTGCACGAATATATTTGCACCTGTGTAGACCGTACAACATGATACTAGAACGAACATATTCGTGTTTGTATACGAATACCGATTTTTTTCTCTGTGATTATGTATGTGTCCACGTATCCAATATTCTTACACCAACACCCAACATTCGTATACGAATACACATGTGTAGACCTGGCTTAAAGCTAGTATATTTCCAGATAACTGTGTACACTAGCTCATATGCTCAGTTATCAAGCTTTCCCCAATGGCAATCTACGGTAGAAAATTATCCACCTAAGACCGACAGAAAACGTAATACCTTCATTTCAGTTTGGTCTGCGATGAGGACCTTCAACCAACTGAAGTGAGTTTTGAACAAAAGCAATACACTCTAACTTTGTTCCTGGGCAGATCACAAGTATTCGACAATGGACGCAATTAATAGCATAACCAAATGGTTTATTTAATGGAGCATCAAAACAAACCAAGATGAATATGGAGATGAAATCTGCACATAGCGACCTATAAATAATCCATCAATAGTCAATATAAATGACAGCCCCATATCCTGGATTGTTCTGGAAAACAAATGAAAAATCCATCAAGTACCTAGGAATTTTGCAAATGTATTTAATTAAGAAACTCAACGATGGCTACAGTAGACTCACTCGTTGTACCAATTGGCGGTCAATGCTGAATGGTATGTTCCTAATGTCTGTCTAACTACAGCAAGAATAATAAAGAATAGAAACTGTGTTGGAGTAAACCCCTATGCAGAATGCATGAATTATCAAACTAATAGCAACTCTTGTACATTTCCTACCGAATAGGGGAATTAATAAACCACTAGCTCTCAAATTCTTGTTTCACGCAGTCCACTAATCCTAATTTTCTCCTGTATATACGTACAGTCAGACGTTTTCAAATAATTTCCCAGAGATTTCTATTTGTATAAAATACAGCACCGTTTCACTTTTGAGATATTCGCGGAAGATGTGAACAAAATGCTCTTTTTTTCGGAAAAGAAAAGTATCTAAAATGAGCACCCTATAATCTGACCATTACAATAAACGCTGTAGTGGTTTGTCATTGAGTTTTATAATCCTCAACCTATTCTAGTGAAATTAAGTAGCTCATGAATAGTTTACGACTAGAAAACAACTAGGATACGATTTTACTGTAGCGTACACATTTTGTAAATACTAACGATAAGAACCGTAGCCAATATGTGTTTTAAACATACAAAAAAAATCTATTTCATTTATCGAAGAATGTTGGTGATCCGATTCGGTTTAAAAGCGTTCGCAGGTAGTTTTTACCGAACATCTGCCAACCCTTTTGTGAAGCATGTTACTCCACTTTAAGTGTTGTACAGATGGAACTATGGTAAATCAATTTTGTAGTCTTGATTTCTGCATCGCATATAATAGAAGTGGATTAATTTACTCTTATTGTTAGTGTCCACCCTTGAAAAGTAATTACGCGTCGTATACAAGACACTTCAGAGATTTACAATCGAAAAACATTATTTTTGTGGTCATTTTGGCATTAAACTGAAGTGAAACATCTATACAGAGAATGTTTCAATTAATAGAGAAACTTTATTTCTTAATGCAATTGCAATTAATATGAACGGACCTTTAATTGTTCCCATTGTAACTGAATTCCATCCGCATTACCCAGATTTCCTTCAATAAAAAGCCGACAATCTCATCTTATCCACAAAAAACAATGAAATTTTTAACAGTTTACAATTTGAATTTTAAATTTTTCATTTAAGTGGCATTTCTTCACACTTTTACTTTTTTTGCTTCGCAATCACCCCCACACCGATCCCAAAAAACCCCATGAAAAAAGCAGCTGACTACTGTTCCACTTTAAAGGTACGTTTAAAGGTACGGCATTGATTTTTAATTAGGTCTCGTTTTTTTTTTGCTAGTGTTAATTGCTGGATATAATTACGATTACATATTTAATTACTAAAAATACAACAAATCAAAGCGGTGGAAAAAGCCGTCTGTTAATGATAAATAATAATTAATATTGTGTTAAAAGCCGCCCTAACACTTCGTAACATTCCGATACGAATCGTGTTGATTCGTTGCTGCAGTATTTCACCTTTTATGTTTCGTCGTCAATCGTTTGTGCGCTTTTGTTGTGTTCGTATCGAGTGGTTAGTGCTCAATTGTAACGCTCGTAATTATCGCGAATCGTATTCTTATTGTTATTAAAAATTCTTTATATAAAAAGAATTAATAATAATAAATTTAAATAAACGCAAAATAGTGTTATAGAGTGTTGTTTACTTAATTTTTTTTTAATTAAATTTATTCAAATTATAGTGATTTTAAACGAAAAAATCGACATTGTTGATTGGTTTTTTTTTTGTTTACTGCATTTCTTTGGAACTGTTGCTATTGGTACAACAGTATAGGCTCGGCTGGATCGGACAAGTTCCAAACATTTGTGTGGTTGTGTTAAGGAAGGTTAGTACCATGTTGCCATGTTGTGGATTTATTCATTTTTTTTTACAATATTTTTTCAACCCTATAAATTTGCTATTATTTTATTTATAATAGATGAATTAAACTATTATTTATGTAATTATTACACAAAAGGAAGTTGTTGGTTGGTTGGTTGGAGTTATTTTTCTACATTTCGATTTAAAGGGTCGCATAGTACGGGTATAGTGTTATAGATGTGAGAGGGTAATAATTCCAAAGATCCTTGAGGGGTGTTTTAAGTTTAGAAGTTTCGAAAAGCCTCCAACCGGCACCAAAGACTAATTATACCTTTACCATTCATTTTTCGAAGAATTTTAATTAGATTTTGTATTGTCAAACTTTACGAATGCATTTCCCTTATAAATTACAGAACTTTATTTATTATTTATTATTATTATTATTAAAGGTAATGTAAGTAGTATAATGGAAGGGTAAATTATTGGTAAAAATTTGACATTTTCGATTCTATTTGCGATTTATGATAAGCGATTATTGATTAGATTAATATAGTGGAACCCTCTTATAAAGAACTTTAGGGGGCAATACAAAGAGCTTTTTATTACTATTTTTTAATAAAATAAATAACATTGATTCCTTGCATATTTTACGATGATACTAAACAGAGTTTATCATAAAGATACTACAATATGAAGGAATATTAAAATTCTTCTAGCTTATATAAGTTATAAGAGGGAAAAGTCAAGGATTATTGCCGCAAATAAACATACCGTTAGGTAGATTCAATTTGGTCAACTTGACTGCAAAGTTGTAACGCTCAGAATAATCGCGTTGATAATCAAATTGTGTTTGTGAATTTTTTTGTTTTTGTTCACTCGTCCAGAATAAATTTTAATGAAATATAAAAGCCTCCCTGTAAATAGATATTTCAGTATTTCAAGTGTTTTCCAATTCAAAACCGATGTAAACTTTTAATAATTGAAAAGTTGTTTTCCTAATGGAAATGTAGAATTAATATTTAAATTAAGTAAAAACTGTTTTTTTTTTTTTTGTTCATCTAGATGACCCCGAAATGAGCATTTGATTTGTTTGTAACCCCAAAATTTTAACCAAATCGAAATATACTTCGTCTACTTTGATTCGGTCGTCTTGACTTTAAAATAGTGAAAACAGTTGATAGTTTACAAAGCTAATCTTGGGTGTTTTTTTATTTGTGTTTTGCGTTTCATCTTCTATTCAAGTTTGTTGTTGTAAATGAAAATATATTATTAAAGTCAAGTTGCTCCAATTACCATAGTCTTAGTATAATTTTTATTTTATAATTAGAAAGGGAAAGTCTCGTCATGTGAACTGAAAAGGCAAAATTACTATCAATTTTTTTGCAGTTTTAGCAAAGCATTCAGCTTTTTTTTTAAACCGTTAATCTCCTCTAGTATAATCTCATCAACTCTTTATTTGCATCTTCGCTTCTACTGTATTTGTTTGGTGAGTGTAAATGAGAGAAAAAAAGCACAACGAAATCTTGTCTGACTGTATGAAACCACCTGTTTTCAGTCGCAGAGAAAAAAATAACAGAACAAGAAAGTTTCGTTTTTTGTTTTGGTTTTTTTTTTGTCAACTGATGTGGTGGTGCTGGCGGCTTTCGAGCTATCGCTAATGACTTTGTAACAAAACTCAAGTGAAAACCAAGATAATTTAAAATAAGTTTTATATACATTTGAAGTGAATTCGACTAACGATAAGTCACGAAAAAATCACACGCGTTAAACGCAACCAAGACGTGCCGCAAACGCGATGTAATCGCACGTTTGCACACATTCATTTTTTGACAGACTCATCAACATATGTTGGTCGAGGCCAAGGACTGTCAACCCGATCTCTATATGACGTCACTGGCGACCCCGCTATCAACGCACTCTATACGGTAATTTCTTACAACATGCTAGATTCAAAAACAAGATCCTTGTGGACCAACTGCAATCCAACGGCTTGGCCTGGTAGATATAAAGATGGCCGTGATACTAGTAACCGTTGACGTCACAAAACTAACGCATTGGTCTATCAGTCTTATAGAGAGCGGAGCGGAGGTTTTTCACTATATTGCAACGCGTTGCTCGCGCACCTTCTATTCATACAAACGCAAACAATATGTTGTAAAAGCATTTTTATGCATTGCAGACGCGCGTGATCATCGCGAATAAATTTCGTCTGCATAGGCCCTAAGATATTACCAAAAAAAAACGTATTATACTTGATTGTTTGTTATTTAAGCTTTGCTCCTCTCCCCCTGTGAAATTTTCTGCGGACGTCTATGATAGATGAAGTATAAATCCATAAAGTTTGTTTTCTTGTCTTATTGTTAGAAAGGTGATCAATAAAGGATATAGTTTTGTTGTTGTTTTTTTTTTAAACAATTCATGATATTTTCAGCATCTAGAATGGATTATTTTTCAGATTTTTTATTTTTTTTTCCGTTAAAAAGTTCTTCAACTTACAGTTGCCCTATAAACTTTAAAGCTTTTTAAAACTTTTTTTTTAACATTATTTTTTATTTATGTTGTTTTGTCTTAAAAAAATGCAATATTAATATTGTTTTCCAAATGGAAGTAATCATTTATTATTAATAAAAGTTGAAATGCCAAGCAGAATAATTGATTAGCACTCAGAAATGTTTTAAATTAAAAATTGACACTATGTGATCGAACTTATTGTTAGTCGACAGTCGCCAATTCTCCACCGTTTGTCTGAATATAGCTTAGAGACAATTGGAAACACGTCTGTCCGGCAAGTTGAAGTTTTGCGTTCGAGTCCTGGTGATGGACTCGAACATTTTCAGATTGTAAGACACTTTCGAATATTAAATATTTTTAAAAATTAACCTTCAACAAAGAGATTTGTTCATTATTTTTTTATAGGAGACAAAAGAATACGGATATTAATTAAAACACTTACTCAACTGTTTCATTATTGTTTAGTCTTGGTGGTTTTTGTATTATCAACTGGATTTGTAGATTTTTTGGTTGACCTGTTTAGTAAATTTTCTCCAACAATCTCCACATAAATATTCCATCAATATTGATACGAATTTTTTATTCATTCCTCAATTTTTCTGATCTTTATTCAAACATTTGTTGAAATGCATTCAAGCATTCGTATCGATACACTTATTGTTGCTATCCACAACAAGTGGTACAATTTCGTTTTGCTATTTTTCTCCCCGTTTTCCAAAAGAAAATGTTTGTATAGAAAATATTCACATAAAAATCGTTATGGTCGTCCAAAATTCAGATTTAATTATCATATGGAGTGTTTAGAAAGGGGGAAAAACCAAGGCAACACCCTATTTAATGGAATTTATGAATTTATTCTACTGTAATTAAGGTTTGAAAAAAAGCCAAAAAATTTAGAATATTCTACTAGCAGGAAATTCACATTTTTTTAGACAAAAAAATAAATTGAAAAAAAAACAAAACAAAACATTCCCTGTTTATTTAAAAATAATATAGAAATTTGGTATGAGTCAAAAATTAGCCCTATGTTCTTTCAACACGACATCATAAATTTTGTCTAGGGTTCGGTTTTTCGGTTTGAATTTCCTAATCTCTAAAGTGAAATTCGATAAAATCTCAGATCTTTACGACAATCTTTAGGGTTAAATGTTTAAAAACAAAAAAATATCGCTGTTCTTATCTTTTATATTTTCAACCATAAAAATCGTGTCAGTCAACTTTACAGTTTGTTGGTTCATATTACGTTTTTCAACTTTATTTGTAAACTTTGGAATAGTTATTGTTAAATGTAAGTCATCTCTATTTATAATTAAATCCGGATGCTGCAAGTTTATTATTGTTTATACAGGGATGATCTGAAATGGATCAATGCGTTTAAAAGATTGATTTTTCTTTTCTTCATAAAGTCGAACTTCTTTCCATCAATCTTTTAAGAATTTATGGACCTAAATCTTGTTCTCGTATGTTGTTCTTCAATTGCAAGATCGTCGTGGGTTTGAGTGCATGGGTGTAATTTCTACTGTTCTTGGATTCTCTATAGTCCACAGTTTAGAGTTTTATCCAATCATTTAAATAAAAATAGACTGCAAATTGTAGATCAATTCAGATTTTATTGACAAAACGAATCGCATAATCAAGACGGTGTTCGTAATTTCCTGTCCAATCTGTATTTTGTAAGTATAGAAACATTTTTAGTGTAGCCAAAATTATTTGCAATGGCCTTCGAGGTATATTCAAAGTTGAGGTGAACGTCTTCTTGTTGACATCTTAGGAATTTGTTAATTACTCTGCACTACTTGTTGAATATTTTTTTCACTAACAACAAAACGAACTTTTCCAGATATTGAACGATCATGAACACAACATCTTGTTGTCGGAAATGTACAATCAAACGAATAATGATTGATTCCGACGGTCTTACTTAAACGCAGCTCGCGGCGTCAAAATACTGAACAAAATAAAATACGCAAGCAAAAAAATATAATTTTCTTGAACGACCAAACGGATTTGAACATCCGCTCATTCATTTTGCACGTATTATACAGTTTTTTGTTGCAATTTGAAATAAGCACTTTTCCACTTAGAGAATAGTTGTTTGTGTAACCATTGCGAAAAGTACATGACTACATCTCAACCTGCGACTGCGCCGAGTATAATAAATGTACTTTCTGTACTCGTTATACACAATAAAGTTTTGTACCGTGGAAATCAAGGTGTAATTCAATAACGTATAATAAAGTTGATTTTTACAATAAACATTTTACTGGACGATATTGATGTATTTTGTTTGTTTTTTAATATCAAAATTGAATTTTCATAAATTTGAAAAAACCTCAATTTTAATTGAATTAATTATTAAAAGACTGTTGTTTTGAAATTTTATAGATAATTGAAAGCAAAAAAAAAACTGTATTCCATTCAATAAATTATATTTTTATGAGCAATTTATTCAACAGCATACCCTCTAGTATGATTCGTTTAATTCGTTCAGTTTTGCATACATATGAAAAACCGATCAATCAAATTTGGATTGGTTTATTTTTAATTGTTACAATCTCAACACTTTCTCGTACCTATATTTTCCTATATAGTATGCGGCAGCAAAATAGGTACATAGGGAAAAACATCAGCACCACTCACTCTCATTAAGAGACAATGGGCAGCCACCAATCACTCATCCTTAGTACCTATCGATATTTGGAAATATCCCACTGGAGGCGTGAACAACCGATATTCTTACACTTTTTGGCTGACCAGTTACTCTTTATCTCATTCTAACTCATTATGGAAGATATGAGAGTGTCGATACTCATTCCTACCTATTTTGTTGCAGCATACTGTATACCAGTCTACATCAATTTGCATATAAATATTATAAGTTTGAAAATTTCTAATTATATTTATTACTTGGGAGTTATAAAATGCTTCCTCATTATTCGTCTGTTTTTTTTTTGTAAAGTCAATTTTAAATTTTGGAATTCTAAATGCATTTAAAATTAAATTTATCTTCCATCTGTCTTCGTTTACTCGATTTCATTCAAGTCAACTGCCAGGTGTATCTGTCTGTTGTACAACTAATTTTAGTATTAACATGGGCTATATTGTTAAGATGATGCGCGTACAAATTACTTCTAAATGTACGGTTTGTCTAATCTTATTTTGCTTGCTTTGCTATAAGCAGTAATACTAACAAAGATGAGCATAATTGAATTAAATGTTGCACGTTTTGTTTGTCCATAAATTGGTATGATCACGTCAAAACAGACGAAATATATTGGAATTTACACTTATTTGAAATTAAATGGATTAAGATGAAGACTTTTCCATCATTAGAGAGAGATTTCGAAAAATTTTCGGCTATCCTCCTCCGGGGGTCGAACCCGGGCCCTCCTCTGCTTTCACGGCTTAAGGTGTGCAAAGAACCACTACACCACAGAGATCTCTTCTTTATTTTATTACTAGCCCCAGTGATCCCAACCGGCTGCAAGTTGCGTCTTATTAATTTTTAGAAATTATAGCCAGTTTTGGCCTATTGTGAAATGAAAAGATTTCCATGAAGGTATTTAAATGAAATTAAATGAATTAGTTAAAGATGAAGACTTTTCCATCATTAGAAAGAGATTTTGAAAAATCATCATCCGGGGGTCGAACCCGGGACTCCTCTGCTGGTTCTTCACACACCTCAAGCCGCGAAAGCAGAGGGGCCCGGGTTCGACCCCCGAAGGAGGATTGTCGAAAATTTTTAGAAATCTCTCTAATGATAGAAAATTCTTCATGGAAATCTTTTCATTTACACTTATTTGTTGTGAATCGAAAAATCGCATATAAGCTTTTTTTTTTAAACAAACACAAAGACAATTTGGATGGGAATTGTATAGAAATACACAAGATACAATGAATAGAACAGATTGCTACAGGAACTTGTTTCAATTTATTGAGCGATTTATGAAGCGAAAAACTGGAAAATTCTTTCCTAAACCATAAAAACAATGTCCAATTTATGTTGAAATATGGAAACGTAATCCAACAGTTGTATTTTCGTCTTTTGATTACTTTATTTCTTTTTTTTTTTTTAGTTTTTACGTATTTAGCTTTTATAATAGGGCATGTATGGAAAACAATTTATCGTAATATTTTTATACTTTAATAGAATTTCTTGAACGAGGATTGTTTAAATTTTCAAATGAACCAAATAGGAGGCTTTCATCAGTATTATTCGAAGTATCTAGGATTTTCAACGTTTTCTATCTATACATTCCATTCACATACATCTGTAAAATACATTTTTTTGTTATTCATGAATTGTTTTCTTTGTTCTTTTTTTTTGTATGGCAGACTCTCAACTGAATTTCCCACAAACTCTTTCTGATGGTTTCAAAATTAATTATATTTCCAATTAATTAAAATTGCTTTAAAATCTGCGTTCTGTTTGTTTTCATTTTATTAATTAACGAAAAAAACAATCGTCAAAATTTTTGTATGTTTCAAGTCATACGAAATGTCCAATATTCGGTACAATAGCACAGTTTGGTGGAGGCTTATCAGAATTGATCCATCATACACTAACAGTTTACAATTGGATTACAAAATTTGTAACACACAAGGGAATTTGCCCTGTTTAGTTAACAACTATACTACACACAAGTCGTATTTTATTTAATTGAATTGAATGAAAATTCAATATCTTTAAAAATGATATAGACCTGAAATTGGAAATGCTTCCAATCGGTTTTCTTTTTTATCGGTTTTTACTTAAGATTTTAAGGTATTGAAAGTGATTTTTTTTTCTCCCTTCACTTCACTCTTGTATACAGATCAAAACAACGTAATAGAATAAATCGGTAATAATTCGATTATGGTCGTTTTCTTTTTTCATCACTGATTCCAGTGGTGGAAGATTTCTTCTATACCTGCTCTTTTATAACAAATTTTCTGTTCGTTTACCTAAAATACCAGAAGCAATAAAATCAATTTTTTAGAGTAGATTTTCAGGTTTGTTTGGGTGGTTGTGTGTACAAATTCGCTTTTTGATTTATTATTTTATTATTATCATTATTGTTGTTACTATCATCATCATTATTATTATTATTAATAATAATAATAATATTGTAGATTTATCGAATTATATTCGAAAATTGGAGAAATCAAAATGATTTATTTAAAGAAATTTTATTGTATCGTACCAATCTATTGTTAATATTTGCGTGTTTGTTTCAGATCAAAACCAGATTTAATAAATTTTATTTGATTGTTTATCTTGACATTACTGTTCTGTTGGACATTAAAACAAAGAATCACAATCTATAGAATCGATGATTATTATTATTATTATTATTGCTAAAGCTATTATATCGGTTGTAATAATGTGGTTGGATCAGGGTCGAATCAAAAGGTTTGTAAACTTATTTCTTTACAGATCCATAATAACTATTCAAAAGTCTAAAATATCATTTCACTCAACAGTCTATAATAACATTCAAGTTTTTGTTCTACAAAATTTCAATATAATCAATAGTTTCGTTTAAATCTAGTTTTGGTTTTTGTTCACAACCCTCATCAATCCCATATTTCACGGTATATAATAACTTTTAATTGGGTTTTTGTTTAATTTCGGTTTCGAAGAGGTTCTCTTTCACTACTTGACTTCGGTAACAAACACAAGATTTCAAACAATTCTCGATTCTTTCTTTTTAATCGTTATCATCTATGAAAACTATATGGATGAAGTTAAACGATTGTAGATAAATGGCAATTTCAAGTCAGTTCATTTTCAATCAATTTGATTGTTTTTGGTCGAAATCAACAGCTATTGTGTTAGAAATATGGAGATGGACATATTTTACAATTAATTCGTTTTATGAGGATAGTTATCATCCCTCATTTGTGTTGTAGAGTTGATGATAGATGAAATTAATGAACGTTGTTCTGTTTGTAATCTTTAATATCCATTCTGAGTTGTTATAATGCCGGATTCACACCGGAATATTGAGACAATATCGAGACAAGTAGATTTGCCTCAGAAGTGAGTACTAAGTTTGTTTGCGTTGTGCATGTCCCGGCTCCATATATGCAAATACGGTTTTTCATTAATTTTTCATTTTCAGGCGTTATTGGAATGATTTATCAAAGGAATCTTTACGTATTTGGGGATTAAACAGGAGGGTTATGAAAATATAGTGTAGACAAGTGGGTTGATAATCCCAAACTTTTAATGAATCTATATACCCAGAAAGGATATCGTATAACATAACTTTATGAGCTTGGAATAGGAAAAGCTCGTTTTCTGTAGACTTATTTGCGAACTTTTAAAAATTATATCTAATTGCAAATTGAGCAAATCTGAAACGTCAGTTTTCCTAATCTTATAAAAATTTAAACCATTTAAGTTTCCAACTCTTTAAGTTTAATCATTACTAAATTGTTCTTTAACCGTTCTAATTATTATTCAAGTGAAAGTTTTTTTTTCCCAAGATATAACTGTTATAATATCGTATCTATAAGAGGAGGAAGTTAAGATGAGAATTGTATTTCATGGTAATAATCTGGTCATTGATCCCTTATGCTACTACTACTACTACAACAGGTCAAGTTTAAAAACCCTTACGGCCTATCTGAGAGCAATATTGTTGTGAATGAAAGTCGACGATAATGCACGGTCACGTAAACTACATTGTGACCTTTGAGGGGATAAAAAAGAAACGAAAAAAAAAAAACGAAGAAACTAAACCCAATTTCAATGTTATGATTTTCGTCACGTTCAAATCTAGAACATGTGGAAGTAGATGATTCTACAATGGTTGAATCATTTTTCACTTTTCCGTCAAATTTCAACGAAGAAAATCTGACATAAAATTCTCTTAAAACATCAACTCGTCATTAAAGGGGAATCCTGTTCTTTTGTTTGTTTAATTAATATAAATTGTCCAGTTTTTGTTACTTTTCAACTGTAGATATTTGGGGTGTGTTGAATAAAAAGTAAATTTCATGACTTTAAATGGTTCGTTGTTGTAGTAGTAGTAGTTGTTGTTGTTCAACAAAAAAAAAATCATGAAAGAAACGAATGATGTAGAAAGAGGAGTTGGGAAAAAAAATGTTTCTTTCGTATTAAGCTTTTAACGTTGATTCGTCAATTTTAAGCTCTGCAATGGCCGCGTTTTTGTAAACAAACAGAGAAAAGAAGCTTTTGGGAACATTACATCGTGTTTTATGTAAATTAAATAGAAATCCTTCTTAATTAACAAAAAACATTGAAGGTATGTAGATTTGGTCAAAAATATTTCATGACGATGGAAAATCAAAATCGAAAAATTTGTACGATTTTTTTTTTTGTGTGTGATTTGTGTGTACTGAAATACTGAAAACAGGCCACTTCAGATAGTTGAGAGATCTTGGAGTTTTTTATTAACAAACAAAAAATTCCATTGGTGTGTGTGGAAGAGAGGGTAAATACACTACATATTTATGACTTTCGTCTAGACGTTAGATTTGGCATCGATAAATTTGGCCTTCTCATACCTAATTTATTGTAGTGTTTCCTTTACTACATCACAGTCAAGTTAACTAATCAAAGTAGACACAGTATAAATATCGTCAGATTAAGCAGTCTATTTAATTTCATCATAGTCAATTTTAATTTAAATTTGCCAAATGAAATTAATTAATTAAACTCTATTGGATTATTTGGTAAATTCGTCTTGAATACCTTTACTTCTAATCTTTTAGGCATTAAGAAGCAAACAAGACTTTCCTTAAATAAGTTTAACTGTTCCCTAATATTGCTAATACATTGTTGATAATCAGGTATAACTTTATTTTATTTTTTTTGCCTCATCCATTAGTAATTGCCGACAATCCAATCAACTTAGCGTAGAGTTTCACAGTTATCGGTTTCCCCAACGAATAGAAAGTTATTACAAAAACTTGTTGGTTAGTTTAGTTTTCGTATTTTATCCAAAAGTGATTTCACATTGAGTTTAGATCACTCCTTTTATGTCATGGTCCAATTGAATCAGCTACAATCGATTCAAATCATTGTTGTTTGAAAACAGTAATGATAAATGAATGATGATATTTACGTTTTTTTTTTTGTTGATAGAAATTGTGAAAATTTAATGGTATAAAAATAGATAAGGGACTTTATTATTTTCCGGTACGATTTAGAAGCTTCTGTTGCAATGTTTATTTTATTAAGGTTGTTGTTTTCCTTTTTTTTTACCCTCAATCTCGGTCTTTACGACGGTCGCATACTATCTTAAGATTAGGAGGACGTAAAAGAACGCACTGGAAAAACGTCATATGTCCTATAGATAAAAAAAAAACAAACAAAATCAAGACAAACTTTCTTTAGAAACAGTGATTTACTTATATAGTTGATCTTCTTCTTCTAACAGATAATCAATTTATTTTTCTAAATTGTGTAGAGAAAATTGAGAAGAATGCGTACAAAAGATTATGATAATGTTCAATATTTCGCTACTGCTATACCACTCTCGTAAATTCACTGCTGAATTAATGTTTGTGTTTACGTCAGTTGAAATCCTCCAAGAGATCTTTTATTGTTGAACAAAAAAAAAAATCAATTTATTTTCATATCATTTATTTCAAGTTCCTAAATGAATCCAGTTAAGAACCCAACTTGTTTCATTACTCAAATAATGTGTAGACCGATTGATTTTGTTAGTGTTTGTAAATTCAGAATGATTGAAGGGTGATTTTAGGCATGGTTGATTTTAAGTTGAGATTTAAGCGTAGTTCAGCTTATGTCCATTATCTCGACTAAAGTTCGACCTTGTCGTAAATCAACCCTTTATGTTTCCTGTACATAACATTCATTTTAATAATGTGGCGAATTTAAGTGTGTGACAAAGTAAAGTGAGAAGTGACACTTATGTTCAAGGAACAATAAGGAATCGAAGATGAATTAGGTTTTAGGAAGCAAAACTGATCCCGACCGACCTTAGTCTAATTTTACGATCGACCTTGTCATAAATGAATCTAAAGTTCCTTGAACCGTACGATTCATTTTAATAAACGGAAAGGTTAAGTGTGTGATAAAGTAACAAACTTTGGACTCGTTTAAGATGAGGGCGATTTTAAATCGACACTAATTGTACATCGACATATCGTCTGTCTGAGAATGTTTTGCATATATTGGATCATTTGCATTACCACTTAAATAGTTAATCCTGAAGTAAATCGATTGATTCGTTAAATTTTGTCACTGGTTTTATATCGTTAACAGTTTCAATTTAATCGTGTTAAAATTCCCACCTTCTAATTCAACGAGATTGGAACTTGGCCAAATGACAATTAGAATTACTTGTACGATTTTTTCTCATTTTTATTGTAGCAATGCCGGCAATTTAAATCATACCTTTAACAAATATTGCAATCTATTTACTTATTCATTTTACGAATAATACCACTATAGAGGACGCCATTTCTTATCATACAAGTTATTTGTCTGAATACAAAACGAACAAAAGAAAACATGTCTGGATATTTATCTTAACAATAGATGGTGGTATTTTATAATGATGGTGGTGGTGGTAGTAATGCTAAATAGAAAAAGAATGGAAATTACGGCGAATTTAAATTATATGCAAACGGTCGGGGGTTGTTGGTTTTATGTATGTGTGTATATATTCGAATAACAACTCATTATTTAAACAATGGTTTGTCACACGATACTATAGCGTAAATCATATCAATTGCGAATTGGTAGGTTTTCTAGTGAATTACGAGCTCGTTACTTTGTTGTGGTGGTGGTATTTGTATGGTTAGAGGGGTGTGTGTAGTCATTTTTATTGTTGTAGAAATGGAATTTATATTGAATAAATATGGGACAGTTTGGTAGAACTATTAACGATTAAATCATTGAAAATTGCCATTTAAATCTAAAAATATTCCACCATAGTCTCGTCTAACGATTATTAATTTAATTTGTTGGCATATTTGTTTTTATATCTAATTATAATGAGGGAAAAATTCTTGTAATGATCGCGGTGTCATTGGGAACAACTGTAAAAGTCCCATTTAATCATTGTTGTTTTTTTTGTGTTAAAAAAACACTCTACTTTCCAAGTAAATTTTGCAATAATATTGTTAAACAATAATTTGTTTTACCTACTGTTAATAATAAACAAAATTGATGTTATATAAACTTGACCTTCGATACAATTGGAATTTGAACGGTGTTTGTTTCTTGTTTAATAATGCATTTCAAAAATAAATAGCTTTTCTTTTGTAAAATCAATCGGTTTTTCTGCTATTTTTGTTTACTTTTCATGTGAAAACTT
>JAZBGY010000256.1:0-59430 GCA_037414755.1 Lydus trimaculatus | reverse complement strand
TTTGTTGAACGAAATGGGTAGAAGCTTATTTATATGTGAATTAAAAATTCCCTTTTTATACATAAACCATGTAGTCTGACTTGACTAACGCTACGGTAAAACAACAACACTATGAACGATAGAATGATTTTGGAAAAATCAATCACCGTAGAGACGGAACTAGGACGTGGTATAGGTAGCGTCCTCCACGGGGCATAAAAAATACTATATGTAAAGAAAATTGTGCGATATTTGTCCAAGTAGACAGAATGGGAGAAAGCAACTCCCAATTTTGATGTATTTTTGATATGGATTTTAAGGGGCACGTGTTTTTCGGTTCAAGACTATACCCAAATTTGATACTTAAGATACCCAAAATGGCTTAAGATTATTTGGGGCAATTCTGCCGATTTATTACTTAAAAATTAAGATCTGGATGCATACGAATTTATAAATATTGCAGGTTTCAAGTACCAAGCCCAGGTATTGTTTAAGGAATTAGAAATATTACATTTTTTTTCGATTATCAAATTCCAAGCATAGAAACGCCGAGTTATCTCTTGCCACGAGCGTCTAGTGCTTTAGGTCCGGCTCTAATACGCCTATGTATGTGTACGACAGGGGGACAAAGGGACAGGTTACTCACACATGACTACTTGGATTTTCCTTCAGGATCAATAAAATAATTCTATTTCACAGATGTCTGGTGGTATTCTATTGTTATCACTCCTAACCCCAAAGCCTTATCACTATCAACGTCAAAGTTGACTACTTAATTTCTACATCTGTGGAATTTGATGTCAATAGGTTAGTTATCTTTTGACATTTACCAAATTATTGTTGTTTTTTTAAATCATTTTTACTGCTCTATTATGACTAAATTGGTTATTTTGCTTACTTGTTGTGTGAAAAATACTCTAGGAATCTGTAGTTGATATGATATATAAGAGCTAATTGTTTGGTGGAAGTCACCAGGGGCATTCCGATAAAAGGTGTGCAAGGTGTGCATGAAATACGGGCGGCCGAATCGTAGGGACGGCCAAAATTGATCATATTTTATAAATAAAAGTACTGAATTTTCGAACATTGAAAAGTTGTATTTTTTCTACTGAGTATATGCAGAAATCAATGTAAAGTCTTGTTCTGCAGTTAGTTATCAGCTGTATTTTAAGATTTTTTCGGGAATGTCTATAAAAATGCAATGACTTTTGGGGTTGCAATACAGAAAAATAGGAAAAATGACAGGCTCTTGAAAAATATGTAAAGTCGGATCTTCAAGTTTTTAAATCCAAATTCCAAGCGGTATTGCCCCAATTACAAATAAACTTGTGATAAAATTTTAACATCAATTTACCAAGTCATGGTAGAAAAAAGCTTCTGATCATGCAGTTGCAGAAGCTGAATGAACCTTCTGTAACATTGGACTGCAAATAGTTTTTTCTGTTAATATTATAATTCCTCAGTTTTGATTAAATGTTCAGTTCTATTTTTCATAATTAAGTTTTACCTGGAAAGCTTTCGTTACTAATGAAAAGGGCAGCTCAAACACTTCTTGCATACGGACGGCCGGAAGTATTGGAACGCCTCTGGAAATTACTGCGTAGTTAATAAGGAGATAGGTGAATCCTAATAAGGAGACTAACAATAAATGCCTGAAGGAATTCAGAATAAAACTTGATTTTAAAGAAGACTTTTGTTGAAATTTTCCACAACTTGTTACAATGTTTGTTTGCATTTTGCCCAAAAATTAAAATTCAAAGAAAGTAAAAGTAAACAAACAATATGATTCCTAAACAATGAAATATTGAAATAGGTACTATCGAATATTCATTTAATCACAAAACTCGAACAGTTTCAATTTATTATTTTTCAATTTTTGTTAAATCAGTTGTACAAAACTCAATCATCAATATTGATTTATTTTCTATGTTGGAAAAAAGCTTCAGGAAATTGGTGGAATTGAACTTGACCTAATCAAATCTCAACAAATTGGTGGATTATTTTCAAATAAAAGCTTTGATAAAAATAGACGTCTCTCATGCTAGATAAACTCAAACAAAACAACAAAAAAAAATCCAACTGCCAATTCTATGTTGTTTTTGAAAAAATATAGTTGAACATTGACATAAAGAAAAAACTTATTGTAAAAAATAATGTTTCGTGTATCTATATAGTTCTTATACGCATGTAAGGTTTTCTCGACGGTCTCGTTATTGTCGACATTATTTTCGTCTTCCTTGCTTTACGTTGTGTTTCTGTAAAGGTTCGGGATGGGTCTAGTTGAGATTGAGCATGTCAAGATAAATATAAACAGTTAAAAAAAAAAGAACGGGATATTTTATATACAGACAAGAACGTAGGGAATTTGGATTTAGGTAAATACATGGAATTATTGCTTGTCTACAGTCTTGCATTTCAATCGTTTTAAATCACCAATCTACATAAAAGACGTTTGCTCAACATGAATCAACAATTATTCTCGTTTATCGTTCTTTAATAAAATCTAAAAAGAAATACAATCATTTCCTATTTTACATAAAATGAAAAGAGCCCGTAATAAACATTAAAATTACATTTCATTGTGATAATTTGTCTTGATGAAATATTAATGTTACCTACATTTGTGTGAAATAATCTAACATCTAGCATTTTAAACTAAATCTTTCTACTTTACTGTGAAAATGTGCAAACGTATTAGTAATCCAGGCCATTATCAACAAATTACATGTCAGCAGGCGGACCTAGCTGATTATTACTGATTGTTATCGTCCAAGTGTAAAACGAACGGAGACTGTCATTAAGTAAAGATACCCAAGGTCTGGGCTGGGCCCCTCTATTACTCTTCTCCACTCTTGTAGAAATGTTGACATGATTATTCACAAGATTATCACATACAGGGATGAATCTAGAATTGAAATTAGAGGTGTTAAGATTCTCTCATCTCCAAGGGTATAGCCTAATTACAGACTAAGATTAAGGGTAGAATGTTTTGGATACAGCTGGACTGCTGTATTGTGTTTAGGTAAAGGTTAAAGATTAATCCACAGAACATTGGTGTTGTTATATTGGGATTACAACAATGGTGATGGTAATAGTGTGTGTTGAAATTATTCAGCAGCAATATACTTTAAACTCGTCTTATTTTCATTATAATCCACTAAATTTCCATTATAACGTACAAATAAACATTGTCTAATTATTTCCAATGGGGGAATAAACTACAAACATTCCAATTTTTTTTTTTTTAATTTTAAATTACTACTTAAGCCAGAATTCTCCATAAAACTTTCATTTAAAACAATACTTAAATTACTATAGAAAACAAGAAATAAACGAACATCTGTCTTATTAATTGGTTGTCTGTCAACGTGATGAATCGTTTATTCTCAGATTGATACAAAAAAGAAATTTGATTTGAATTAATAATGTTGTGAGTAATTTCTTATTAAAAGTGTTCCAATCACACATTCATAATTGAATGATTCGATTGTTCTCAAAATTTCGAAAACTCCTCATTTGTTAGATAGTTATTCGAGCAGTTAAACAGATTGTTTGTAATTGCGCTATTAAATAAATTATACGGATTGTCTTATGAATAACGAAACACTGCATAGACACACTATCAGCTAAAATGCACTGTTTAACAAGAACATACCTCAACATTAATGCCAGTTAAATCTATGATGATCAGTGTGATTACATACTGTTACTTTATTTAACACATCTCTATGTTTCGCTATTCATAGGACAGACGGTATGGATGGTGCACTGTTTACGTATTTATGACCGTATTTTAACAGTAGTCAAATAATTGTTTATTTTTGTGAACAACACAAAATTTATGATGATAAATAATGTTCATAAATAAACATATGAATTATAGAATAAGAGTTGTGTATGTTTCTACGAACTTTCTGGAATAGGTGTAACAATTGTGATTTGTACGTTTGTTTATTTAAGCAAATAGAGTGGAATAAAATTCGATTTTAATTCAATTTTAATTGGATATATATGTGAATGAAAGTTTGTTATCTTCTCGATATTTGTTCCAATTTTTTCTTTTATTTATTTAATAATCGTTGTTCAATTTGTAAAGTTTCTAATACAATTAGATAATTTGAATTTTCTGTCTGTTCAAATTTAATGTTGAAATTAAGCGCCAATGTTAGCTGTTGGAGATCTAATAAACACACACCAGGATTATCAGAACACACACACACACAAACACACGTATTCTGTCACTATAATTTGAATGTTATGAAAAGTCTCATCATATTGTTGTTTTGTTGAGTCTATTTTGTTATTATTTGAAAAAATAAATATTTACTTTTCTAGTACCTAAATGTATCTATAATGTTTATGGTATACCTGTTTAACAAGTTTTATTATCGGTTAACTTGTTCTTTTAGTTAAAAATACATGTGGGTTGTTGTGGGTTGAACAACTTTGATTAAATCAAGCTTTAATATATATATAACAAAGGCAATATTTTTTGTCCTGTTTTATAAATGTAGCTTTCTTTTGACAATATATTAACGATATTTGAAAGCCCCCCCATAATGGTGTGAGTGACGCCTATACAATGTTTCCCATATAAATGTACATGATTTTTTTTTTTTGTTATGTGCCAGTATTTTAACAAGATGTTGTTGAAGAACAATGGATATACATATTGTCTGAAGAGCTTCTAGGTGTCCATTAACTTTTTTCTCAACATCAATTCAACGGGAATGTGTCACATGAAATCATTGCAAAAAAAAAAACTGTACTTAATTGAATTTTATGAATTCTGCTCGTATTTGGAATGGTGAATGTATTCTTTGCATACAATTTCACAAAATCGCTAATCAATACAAGAAGTGACTCTATAGTCGGACTTGTAGTTAAAAGTGCTATTGCCATCAATTGATTTTTTTTGAAATTACACGTTTAGCACGATTGTATTACAAAACGGTAACTGGTGGTTCAAAAGATATAGAGTTTACTAAATGTCCGTATCGTCCAGAAACACTTTACTAGTCTAGGCCGACAAGAATCAGGGACTTTTGTGTGTATAGAAAATGAAATTATTCAAACATGAATTTTATTCAATCGATTATATTTTATTTTATCTCTATACACTCACAGATCGTTAGTTTATTTAACGATATACTGATGGATTCATTAGTATTCTAGCCTACAGCTGTCATAGTTCCGTTTGTGTAAAATAAATATTGAATTTGACTGTATTAGCTATGGGGGGACCCTTTATCTCCTTTTGATAAACAATTTTCTTTATCTATAAAGGTTCGTATGTATACATTTAAAATGTAGTAAATCCAAAATAAACATATGATAGTCAATTTTAAGATATTTTGATACTTTTGATCATAAATACAGTATATACAGGTACTTGAATTTCAATTTACCATATAAAATAAGGTATCGTACTCACTGGTCACTTGGTATTTGGACCGTAAATTTTTCCAAAAAATTTCAATTCGTCATGCTTAATGATAGACGGTTGGAATAACTTTCAATTTACAATTTTTTTGAAATGAGAACATTTCCACCTCGAAATTTATTGTTTTTTTTTTGTTGATATTAGATTTGAAAACTGTGGAAAAAACGGAAAAACGTACAGGCGTACCCTATGATTAATTACCTTATTCATATGCTTTTTTTCTCTTTTTATATCAAACATGAACATGTGTTTTACGATTTTATCATAGTCGTATTGCTATTATACACGCAAATATAAGTTGGGAATTGTATCTTTAAATATTATAGTTCTATTGCAGCAATTTTAATTTTTTATGTAACATATTTTACTTGTTTTACATTACAATTTAAATTCCACGAAATTAACCAGCAAATTACTCTCATAACTATCGCAACTACCATGAAGTATGGAGATACTTATAAGCCAAAAAGTGTCAGTTTCCGTAATGCCACAAACCCAACAATACCACTATAGTGTTGAAAAATTTTCTGCCTTTAATTTAAAGTTGTATCGAAATTTTTGTGTGGTAAAAATTCAACTGTCGTTCATCAGTTTTGACTTGACAATACACCTCAGATGATTTAACCAGATAATCTGAAAATCGACAATTGGTAAGCGAGAACTGTGAATTTAATTGACAATCGGCTTTATAAATTTGATTGACAATCTAATTTTCATCAATCATATATCCAGATTATATTAGTTAAGTCTGAATGTGTGTTATTAAAAAACGAATTATTTCTTGTACACTCAATTATGCAAATTTTTCTATTATCCGTTAGTTTTAATGATTGCATCCTTCTAGGAAATACAGTTCTGTTAACCAAACAATTGCAAATTGGGTATGGTGTGATCTTTTATGTTAATTCTATTCTTACACTCTTTTACATTGATTCCATTTTATTATTGTAGTCAGCTTTTTGTTGCTTGTATTATTGAAGCGTTATAATACGAACATTATTAAATTTGTCAGTGTTTGAAATTTTATCGGCTAATGATTGTAATATCTTTGCTTTACATGAAAACGTATTCAAATGTTTAGTATTGTATTCTAAATTTAGACTATCTTAAAATTTCGCTTATTTGATTTCTTCAGTTAAGAATGGATTTTTGTTTTGTTCTGTACGTTGATAATTCCCTTCTACAAGGATGTTTGTTGTAAAGATTGTAGAACCTATGTTTGACATAGTTTACAAAGTTAACTATGTTGATCCCTTTTTTCTACCCTTGGACAAAATCACGTACCAATAGTTAATCTTCTATTCACTATTCTCTATTGGATTTTCGAATAATATTCGTACTTATGTGCTCGTGATATCCATATAGAAGCGTTAACGACATTCGAGATATCAGTACAAAAATATTCATTAGAACTTTTACTCGTATTATATTATTAGTGAAGGTTTTAAGGTTAAATAATTATTAATTTTCCCAAAAGAAAACTTTACAGACTTATTTCAGTACTTACTTCTTAGGTAACAATAGTGTTACTTATAATGAATCCGAGTAATACAATAGATCGTCTAGAAACTACATATTATGAATTTTATAACATTCAAGTTTAACAATGTTGAAAGTTTTTGGAAGTCTAGAACAGGCCCTATCTGGTATTGTATGTACTAGATGATGAATTCATAAAAACAGTGAGAACAAGAAGCGCATCACTGTATACCTTCAGTTATGTAACATTAAATTTCGAAATAAAAGCATATTCAAAGCATGTAATTACAGCTACTTTTATATTGAATTTTTCGATAAATAATTCACATATTGTTCAGTACTTTTAATCAACTCACCAGCAAGTTCAGTCTATAAAGCATGATATTAAAAATAATTGTTTAACAAAAAAGTTTCATAGTGTATGGCAACAATAGCAACTTCATAGAGTACACAGATTGAGCTTTAGTTCCTCTCCGGTTCATTTAAAATAGTCAATCAGTGATGGCGAACGCTTTTTTCGTGTGGCTTGCTGTGGGGAAGAATGCAAGAAATCGTTCTATCACTTCACCATTTAACACTCTAACCTGATTGGTCAATATGGGTTATGTCTGATATTGCATTAACTCATAGTGATGGGGAATTCGGTTCTATTGGGAATGTACAGGAAGGTCATATTTCGCGATTAACTGTAAAATTCCCAAATTGTTAGCATTATTGTGAGAACCAGGATGTGATGATAGGAATTTGATCACTGACACTACTTTTTGTAAAACTTGTGTTTTTTGTTTTTTCGTTGAACTACATTCCATAATGAGTTTTACAACTACATACTTTTTTCCATATATTTTTATCTCACTTGGAGCTTTTGTGGAGATTTTTTAGAAACAATTTAAGAAAGCTTGACTGTTATTTTTTTTGGATACCACATCAATACGGGGTTCCTAAAAAGCGTGGATTTCTACGTCGGTATCTACTCTATTGATTTATTAATCCGGCACTGGAAGTACGGAATATTGAACTGTCGTGATAATTTCAAAATACATAAAAAAAAATGAGATGAAGTAACTTAGACACCGTTAATATCAACCGTGATAAATCAATTAACTAGAAAGCCTTTACATGATTGAATATAAGGAGCCTTGAGCAAATTATCAACAATTTTATAAAAAAAATTAATTGTATTTAGACGTTGTTCTTACTAAACAATACAAGATAAACTTAAAATTGATTAGTAACGGTATTGGAAGTAACCACAAAAAGGAGCATAAACAAGTAATTTTTATAAAACTTTCATGTTAGAATTCTAGTCTACGTTTGCAATCAA
The DNA here is from genome assembly GCA_037414755.1 of Lydus trimaculatus. Taxonomy (NCBI): domain Eukaryota; kingdom Metazoa; phylum Arthropoda; class Insecta; order Coleoptera; family Meloidae; genus Lydus; species Lydus trimaculatus. The sequence goes on along the minus strand of JAZBGY010000256.1, from coordinate 51,205 downwards.
ATAATCATATAAGTAAGTCGATGATTCCTAAGCAAGTTGTTTCCGAAATTGCCTTTAAATTTCTATTCTTGTATAGAATCGGAGCAATTGCTTTTATGTTATTGTTCATCGGAATCGTATTCTTGCGTACTTATCTCAGTAAAAGCTAAAATCATTCTTAAAAAAAGAAAAACAGAGTAAAAATAAAAAACCAATGATTTGGAACTGGAATTCTATTCAACTAGGATGTGTATAATAAGTTACCCAACAACAGAAAAATGCATTATATTGCTGGGGGTTGTGTGAAAGAATATGTTTCCAGTACTGAAATATAAGAACTCGCCCCGTTTCCTTCTTCCCCATTCTTTTCCGCTCTTTTTATTTATAAGTATTATTTTTGAAATATATTCAGAACCCGTCTGTTCGGATTTATTGGTTTACTTTTTAAGGTATTTCCGTGGTTTTGTCGGCAAATATACGTCACACTTTCTTTTCTTGAAAGAACGAGGCAGTCTTTGGCATGTGACATAAATACAAATCAATGTTTTTGTTGTTATATTTTTTTTGTTATTCTGTCTTCGTTTCTAATTATTTTTTTTTTTGTGAAGCTTTAATTATTAATAGTGTCGTAATCATCTGGAAATTGATTGAAAAATATCATTTTGCTCTCTACCTATATTTATACAGAGAATTGTGTCGAAAAAACGTGTCACCCCCTTAATTTGCTGGTGAAATTCTCAATTGGAATATGGCAATGAATTATTACAGCAATTTATTCTATATTTAGTTATTTTCAAGGAAATTAATTAATTTGAGAATTTATAAGCAATCTTCCAAGATATTGTAATGAAAATATTCCTATTATTGATAGAAAATTGTTTCGTAAATATTTAATAAGGGAAATATAATGAACTTTCTCTTTTGCTTTGGACGTGATTTATTTTGGATTTTTCATTGGATTTTCCATTGTAAGTCAAGATTTTCTAAACAATTTGTTTATAACAAAATTTGCTCTAGTGTCCCACCATTAAAGTTTATCATTCATAATAAAAATGATGAACTTTGAAGATCTTGTATCGTTTGGAATTATGGAACAAATACCGCCGTTATTTGATAAAAGGCAACGATGATATTGTTTGAGAACAGTACTGTTGAAGTAACACTTGATAATACAACGATCAAAGGAACGATTCAGCTTGTATTGTGCAAAGGTTTCCAAGTGAAAGTCGTATCTTTAGAGACATCCTCAAAGGTATATCGTAACATATCAGGTCACATCACAGGTGAAGGTTATGTCTCTACCTATCTATCGGATTTTTTTTTGTGTGGTTCTGCTTTTCTTATTTCTTGAGTACACAATATTGAAATGATTTCGAAAGTATTGTGAATTATTTAAAATTGTCGATACTTGAAATTGTTCTCATAACTCTCAAGATTTTAATATTTCATGATAGAAATATTCTTTTGGATTTTCTGTTACCGTATTAGTCTGTCGCATTTTTTTTTCTTTTTTTCATTGAAAACGACATGAATTTATTATGAAAAAATAATTGAACCCTTTTCAGTAACACTGAAAATTAATTAAAATCAACCAAAATGTGACGGATTGTCCGGAAAGCTTACATAAGACCAGACTGGTTTGGTTTTGTTTCCAACATCGATTTAATGTTATGAATAAATGTTAGAAAAAATTCTTTAATTAACTTCGTTCTGTTTGTTTTAAGAATTTCCTTGTACAGGCTAATTATTTATTTTTTAGCTTAAAAGAATGGTGCTCCTTTTGTAGTTCGTATTTAGAAACAGTTTCTTACATCAAAAAAAGCTCCATCCGGTTCTTTATCATCAACATAAGATTCACTATTTATCACTCACAAATCTAAAGCAATAATGCATGATGAAACATTTTTTCAGTAAAAACGTGATAAATCAATTTCCGTTTAGCGAACAATTTTGAATAAGAGAGAACATAGTATACGTATAGACGACAAGAGATCAGTTTATGAGATTGATTTCACACAAACAATAAACCAAATTACTGTAGCATTACATAGAAATCAGTTTGTCAAAACTCTAATATTACATAGCCCTTACTGATCTTCTACGACCCTTGTAAGGTATGTAGTTTTCTGTGAAATATTCCATTTATGCTATTGTAAATCACTCTCTTACTGTATTCCCTTATACTACAACAGAGCTGTTTATCGGAGTTCTTCCAACAGTCTACAATAAAACGGAATGTGGAGAAGTGCATGCTTACGGAAAGCTCCTCTTTATTACTTTCTTTGAAATTGTAAATGTCTTAGACACCATTGTTTACAACTCTCTAATCAGAATGAGAGACAGTGTAATTTACTGTGATGGAGTTTGCAAATTCATGAACATGTCTCTGCTTTGTGTGCAGTTGCCTTGAGTATCACCATCACCTTTGGCACCACAACTCATGCTTCATCTATCTTAGTCTTCTAGTTGCTCTTGTTTCACTATGTATACTATGCTTGATTCATTTCAGTCTTTCAAACCCGTACCACCAGACAAGATTTTATGTTTTACTCTCTTCAATTTGTTACTTTCTCTTTTGATTGCATAATGTTCATGAGAATTCTAAGCATTTTCTGGGTTAACTACGGAGTTACGTGCATTGGCCAATCATCTGTATTGCTTAAATTATTCAATGTGGAGAGGCATACGAAAAAGTTACAATCTTTACTTCAGTTTATTTATAATAAATTACAAGTTTTACCATTGGAACAAAATATTATCTGTCGGAACATCTCCGGTTTTCAAGAATTTCCTTTTGTTCTTTTATATCTGAATATTTACAGTAAATGTGGAACTTTTATAGCTCAACTTCCCTCTTCAAAATTATTTCCAATTGGAGTTTTGCCTACTTTAAAAGTTTCACTCAATTCACTAATACTAGAGAGAAAAGTTTTTTTTTTTTAACAACATATCTATTGATCCTGAGATCAAATTGAACTGAAACCAGGTCTATAAGTTTCAGTGAAGCTTAATAGTTGAGATATCTGATCTTACTGTCCGTTTGTAGGGAGATAGATTTCTATATAGAAAGTCTAAACAGAATGTTTACAAATAATGTTCCTCAACTTATTAAACTGTTTATTAAATAATACAGTATGGCTTACGTCAAAGAAGTCGTATCACTTTTGGTGAATTATAGAACTGAAGTCCATAAAACTAGATGAAACTTGTTATGATGGAAAACTTACGAAAAAAGTGCATTTCTATAAAATTGATATCAGATTGTTGTTTTTTGTAGCAATAGATTATAGTTCTGTTATTTTTGTATTATAATACACCCTTCAATGTTGATCTATTGGTGAATTTTAAGTAAAACAAGAAAAAAGCGTTATCTAGATTATTCCGTTTGTGACTACATCAATTCGTCCCACAAAAATTGTACTATAGTTCTCGCACCTAATAAACTATTAACGAGATAAGAGATGTAGAAATCCACACAAGTCCCAGTTAAAAGTAGGTATGTTGTTTCAACATTCACATATACATTCTAACGTGGAGACGAGAGAACAGTATCCAACACGGTATTCTATAATTAAAATATTATTAATACATGTGAATTATAATAACAACAGTCATAATGGTAAATGGGTATTTTAATAATTGTTGCAATAGTAATGCATATAGAGGGTTGGCAGTCTAAGCGTCCCAAGTGATCAAAATCTACATGTATAAAAAACCACAGAAACAAAAGCTTCAAAAAACGTCTACGATACGGGGACATCTTTATACATACAGTGTTAGTGTAGAAGAAAAGACAACTATTGCATTGTAAATGGGAGAAACTTGATAAATATTGTAATAGTAGGGGTGCAATTACCGCTATAGTTTGATTTCTCAATTTCTTTTGTTTGGTGCCCGAAAAATGGAAAGAATTGGGAAAAAAGTGGATCAATTAACATTCGTATTTACATGAAAGCATCCGTCTACATTTTTACACTAACATACATCTGTACAACACCATGAAGGGGTAGGAAGGTTTTGGTCAAAGTTGTCAGGAACATTTATCTATTAAAAGGTAGCAATTGATTAAAATTTTAAAGAAAAGGAACACTCCTTCACCCATTGGTTACACACTCCTATCCTTCGTGTCATCGTTTCTATCAGATGATTGATTTCCCCTTATTCGTACTGTTGAGCTTGCAGTGTCTACGGAGACTGCAGCAAATTTCTCAGTCTTCTCCCCATAATGTCCCAAACATGCTCGATGGACCAAAGATCGGGAGATCGGGGTGGCTGTGGCAAGAGATTGACATTACCCTCTGCAAATCGGTTCATAGAACGTCTTGCAATATGAGGACGGGCATTAACCTACTGGAAAAGTGGGTCTTCCAACTGTCCAAGAAATGGAAGATTATAGGGTTCTACCATCTCATTCACATATCGCTGCCTCGGAGGAATACCAAACAAGACCTTTCATAAGTTATAGCACCTCATTCCGCACGTCTTCTTCTGAACACCACCCTATGCCACTCTAGTCTCCAGCTCAGTCGTACTTTCAGGTTAGGTGATGCCATTGATAAACGTGGTCTATATCATGAATATACTTTGATCCCAGTGATTATATTACTATTGTTCTTACTAGACACATACATTCTTAAGAGGGAGCCTGTACATGTTCCCATGTCATTCCGTAAATACATTATCCATCGTTCCCCACATCGGAATGTACGAGAGCACTGAAAGAGCTGTAGTAGTAGTGTTAGTATTCGGTAAAAATGTTTATCAATGATGCATTTTTTGTAAATCTAACAAAACTAGAATATGGTCTTTTTAAAATAATGTTAATAATAATAACAATGTGATTATTTCAAATTGCTTATGCTTTTTGTGCAATTTTATTTATGAAATAGTTGTACTCTGGTTAGTTCCAAGTGGTATAATCGATTACTTTTATTGTCTCTGGTGTTGCGCATTTTTATTGTAGCAATATTTTCAACTTTTACGAGTTATATACCTATATCTATGCATATGTATGTTTTGTATGCGTTATGATAAAATACTCGTATAAATGTTTACTGTCAGTTTCCCGTATATTCTTTACTAGATATAACATAAACTATACTGACGCTTCGTCGTCTTTCATCATATATTACAGTATTTTTTTTTCTTTCAAAAATTGATCGTTATGAAAATATTACCTATACCACTTTTAAATTATTTCGGATAATATTATCGTAGAGCAATAATATTTTAATTGTGAATTTACTTCAAAATCCGTTGAGATAATAAATTTTAAAATTACCAATTCAAAATTTGACCCGATTTTATACATGTTCATTATCATTTTTTTTTTACACAATAGTAGATAAAATAATAATGTTTTATGATGAATGTTATTATTTTTTTTGTTTATATGAGTTGTAATTAAACATCACAATATTTACAGCGCTCTATATTGAATTAATTCAAATATATTGTTGGATAAAAATATAATTTCAATCGCAAAAAATACAAAATAAATAATAATAAAATAGATTTGAATGAGACAATATCGCTACTATCGTTAACAAATGAAAAATCGAAACAACTGGGTGAGTTTACGCGTTTTCTGCGAAATCAACGAGTGTCGTCTACAGGGAAAGTTTACTACTACACCAGTGCGTTTTTCGTTACGTCAAACTTGTGCGTTTCATACCTGACGCACGATTTGTGATAAATCATCGCACACAAATATAAACACCAGTGGCATGTGTCATACGTCGTTCAAGATACTCTTCCGGGCATGCCTTTGACACATGAAGCAACTAAAAGTGTAAGTTGAATAACGCATGACGAAAGCGTACAAAACTGTAAACATACAACTAGTAAAACACCCATTTCCCCCGACAATAAGTCCTAGACGAACTACTCACGTTGATATTTTGGCAACTATCGAACATAGCTAGTTGACTAGTTAGAGCAGTGTTTTTCAACCTTTTTGGGTTAGTGGCATATTTTAAATTCAATAAGATTTCACAATTGTTACTAGATAATTCGCATTTTGATCTCTATCAAAATCGGGTGCAACTTATAACTGAAACAAAACCCAATTTGCGTCACACCTAGAATCCTCGCAACAGTTGAAAAATACTGAGAGTGTAGAACGTCGAGCGAATAATACCAAAACCAAAGACACTGGGCGAATTCCTTAGCAGCTTGTTGTAAAGTGGATTCTTCTAAAATGCATTTACGCATCTAAATTTAAATAATTCTCCCATTATTTTGAATGGCGAACATGATGTTAAATATTCATTCACTACATTTGAATTTAGAAATTAGATTTTATTGTAGGGGATGATGCAGATGTGTCAGAATTAAATTAAATTTTAGAACAAGTTGTATAATTCGATTTTTTTTTTATTTTTCGAATTTAAATCTGTTACAGTCTATGATTTATTGATTTACAATGTTGGTATACTAAAACAGTGTTTAATTTGTTCAAAATTTATTAAATTAAAATCGTATTCAATAAATTGTAATCCTATTATTTACATTGTTGTTTGGCTAGATTTACACAAGATTTTATATCACCAATGGAAAATAAATTGGCTTTTACAACGGAAGGTCCTAGTATTAGCAGTAGCGGTTTCTAATCCCGGTAGGTGAGCGTCTTTCTTGAATGACTTTTTGCTCATGATGATAAAAGGGACTTTTCTATTAGGGATATCGACGTCCAATATAAGTTTACAATTTTAGTTCATTTTATTCGATTGTGATAGAATTTTTGCACTAGTCCTTATCAGTAGTCAAAAAAAAATGTGTTCGCACCAGGATTTGAACTGTAGGCTTCTAGTTGAAGGTGCTCCCCATTTTATCAGATACTGCAGTTTGTCAGAGGGAACAGCTTCCATATTAGTTAGAACTTTTCAAACACTTTTCGTTTAGCACGGTTTTATTACAGGTATTACTAGACCTTGTAAGTTATTTCAGACTATACCTACGTGATCCGTTTGAATGAATCGCGGTGTATATCAACGTATTTACGTTGCGTTCAATTTTCCGTTTTATATTTTTATCCTTGTTAGGGGTATAAATTTTGTTTTTTTTTAGGTTATTGTTATTAATGTTTGTGTGTTGTTGTATTTTTTTTTTCAGTCGATTTCCCCCGAGATGAATATTATAATATACAAATTTTATATGTTTCCATCAAAGAAACGTTATATTGCCACGAAATTTGTCCTAAAGTTGTTTTTTCTTTCATTTTTTTATAGCAGTTTCGTGCCATTTTACGATACACTGTGAATTAATTATGCACTATGTAATGATTTAATATTTTATAATGTCATTTTTATATTGAGTGCGTTTTCTATGTAGAGTCGTTTTTATGGCATTTTCAAAATTGTTTAATTTCAACATTAAGATATTGATGAGATGAGATATTGTCATTATTTTTATTGTTCTATTGTCGTATAAGTAAAATATTTTGTTGGGTTATCATAATAAAACTTGTCAATACATATAGATTCCTTTATGTTGATTATCAACATATATGTAAATAGTTATTTTCCACAAGGATAGTCATGTTTGGTTTCTTTACTGTTAATACAAAATCCTGTTGGCGGTTTTAACAGACACACAAAATAACTGTATGTATCTATGTACACCCATAAGGGAAACCTATTCTCCTATTGGTGTTTAGTAAATGTTGTTTTAGGTCGACATTGATTATTCATTTAACAAAAACGATTTTATTAAGTTTACACTTGTATTATTAGATGAAATGGTAATTGTGAACCAACGATAATAATACGATATCCGTTTGTTCTGTAATAAATTCCAAATGGTGTTAATGCGGTTGTATTTCAATTGATTATGAATTACATTATTTCTTGTTACTATAATATCGATACACTTTAATTGATGTGTATAATAATAACGTTTACAACATTAATGAACATTAAAGTTCAATTATTGAATACTGCATATTATTTATAATATGTTAAACATTATTAACCATAGAAGGTTGTTATTGTGTTATGGTTTAGACAAGTACAAGCATTAGGAAGAAAGCAGAAAAAGTTAGTATTCAGTAGAACTCATAAGCGCGCCTGTCACAAGCTCTATCCAATGAGAATTCAGAATTCTCCATTTTAACTAAAAGATTCATAATTGTGATTGGTTAAAATTGTGGTAGTTATAGCCAGCGCCAAAATTTAGTAGTCTCACAATTTTTGCAGCAATAAACAGTGTCTATTTCAGCACTCTATAAATCCGGATCGCATTCAGAATTGATAAGAAACAAATATAAAATACAGGAATTTTCTAAGATTCTCTTGAAATTTAAGTACGGTACTAACAACCCTACAACAGGCGTTAACACTAGAGAACCTACAGAATAGGGGACAGCTATCTGCTTCGATTGGAAATAGTATGTTGTAATACAAGTGCGATAAGTAAAATTAACTTATGATTAGAGTTACACAACAGGTATTGGATCTATTATCATTGATAAACTCTACCAGAGTCGTCATTACAAAAGATACGCGCGTCAGGCGCATGCCTTTAATGCATGGAGAAACGGACAAGTGTAACTATACCTTAATAGTAACGTATGTAATATACAGGACGAGTTTTATTTTTATTAGCCGTAGCATGCACAAACAAGCTGTTCTTTTTTCTACAAATAAATTTTCAGATTTTGATAACGTTCTAAATGGTATTTAACCCCAAATAAAGATTATTACGAATAAGTTTGAAGCTTTATGTTCATAACCTGATGGGAATATTAGCACCTGAGTTTATACAACATTACTACCTTAAATTGAGATAAACCATTATTTTTTTTTTCTGTATAATAAAAATAAACTTTAATGTAAAAATTGTTTTAAATCTTCCACTAAGTATTCTGTTAGTAAATTAAATGATAAATTCTTTTGTACAACTGTTTTAATCAGATTGTAAAAGAATTGCTTTAATAACGAAAGGACGACTAAAACATCAGTATAATTTTCTAAAGAGCCTTGTAGACTTTACTAATAAAAACGGTACAAAATCTAGTTCTAATCTTGAAATTGCACTTTCAAGCCTTATCATCTTACATTTAAAACGTTTATTTTTTGTTTAAATGAAAACCGTTTATTTTCAAGACGATACCGGAAAGAGAGACAACAATAGTAGTAACGGTAAAGCGACGCCACTTGTCCGACATTTGGACGCCTGTAAAAAGTCCTAAAGTTGCCTACATTTTTCATTGTTTTTATATTTCAATTCCACAAGTGATTTTCAATATCTTTATTCAACTAAAACGTAAATTTGGTTGTTGGTATCATGCCATCATACCAAAATCGATCAAATAGAAAAACTAAAAGACCAAATGAAAATATCCCAACCTATTGATATAATGGTGTAACGCTTTCATTAATTTCCACTCGGCTGCTTTTTAACTGAATTATTATAAAAGTTTGAATTTTATAAACGATTGTCTTTCAGTATCCTTTTGTTAGGTTTTTAGTTTTGGCATTTTGCATTACAATGACGATGACGATGGTGATGGCGTTCATTTTAACTCATTCAATTTAAAAAATAAAAAAAACAAGAGAAAAGAAAAGTTTAAATTAAAAAAGGATAAAAAGAACTTTGATGGTGAATGTGGTAGGAAACGATCAATAATATCTAACCTACACCCTCGTTAATTATTTCACTGGGTATTTTAGAATTGAAATTAAAAGAATCCGAAACGTTACAATACCTCCGTATTCAATCAATTATGTTTTTTTTGTGTTTTTCTAATAATAAGGTCGACAAATGTTTGGTAGATCGGCTGGATTTTTTTTGTTTTAAATATTGCAATTTCTCTCACTATTACTGTTAATAGGTACTAGACGATGTGAGAAGTATTTTCGAAATAATTCAATCACTAGATTTAATTTAGTGACTGTTAAATCTTTTAGGGGAAATTCAATCAAGAAGCTCTGAAATGCAAACGACAAAGCGTCTAGCGAACCTTTTAATTTCAAAATGTAAAGCTGTAATATGATAGCTTTATTCATGAATAGAATTTCACATAAAACAATGAGCTCTATTTAGTTCTAAAATCTTTTCAAATCAATTCAATTAATTCATCTTTCATAATTAGCGGATTATTCCAAATTATCTTTTCTAACCAGTCTTTCTCAGTTTTTTTCTTTTAAATTTTTAAACAGTGCTCTAATCTTTCCTTTTTCTGCTCAAGCAATCAAATTACTTTGTCGTAACTTTTATTTTTTTGTACAGTATCAGTATTGGTTCAATACAGTTTGTGGTTTAACGCAAAAAAAAATCAAGATTCTTACTGAAAGCTTAATTAGTATGCTGTAAATGTAAAATTATACGTTAAACTTTGCAGGTTTAGCAAACTTCAAGTTGGACTTTCAACTATATAGAGAAGTTTGGATTTTAAGCTGATTTGAAGAGAGAGAGAGACCTTTTATTTCTATAATAACATAATACTTTGATGAAATGGAAAACTATGTGATTTATGACTTTTCAAGTGGAAAATATTCTCTTTAGTCTATTTGAATGGAAAAGGAATGCAAATATATTTGAAATTCTTAAAGAGAAATTTTTAGTACACATTATCTTTGCTTTGTCGCAAAAATAGTTAAATTCACTCCTTCATTTATTTCCCAAATTTTCAGCGTGTCGTTTCCAACTATAATTTGTCTATTTACCAACTAAAACCTCTACTCATCTTTTTTCCGTAGTCCAGAACCGTTGTAATGCATTTCATCAGAGTAGGTACGTGTGTGTACGCTATTTTTTCATACTTTACTCACTTTGTTTCACTGCCTTTTATTGCTTCCTCAGTATCTACATTTTATGCCTGAAACGGTTGGAACTGACCAGTGAGCTTCTGTGTAAGGTTATATATAATTCAGTTCTCCATGCTTACGATGGAACCACAACACAATTCTAGGGATTAGGGTTTTTTTTATACAACATGTTTCTAACTTATCCCGATCTTATTGCCAGCTTTGAGCAAAATTTTGTTTAGCCTTCTCAGTTCTGGTTCCATCAAACTTGGATCTTGTTCGTTGCAAGTATCAGGAGTGGTGACGTTCCATTACTAGAATAGCTTCTCTACACCCTGGCAACTCTAATAGGTAGCCGGTTTTTCTAACCTGCGTTTGTAGGATTTAACTTACATTTGACGTCGCCCTCATGAGCACCTTTGTTTTCTTCTTAGATTTTAAAGTTACTTGCATAACGTCCTCATGGATACTCAGGTCTTTGTTAAGCTGTATTTGATAGTCGGTATGGTATTAACTATAAAATCCGTAGATACTTCAGTTGTTACGTGCAAACGATCCTTAAAGTCGATTAAATACTTGAGTGCAACTTAAATATCCTCAATCATTAAAGACTCAACAAATTACGTATGTGTCCAAGAAAAATGAGCTCTGTGCCAAATCAGTTCTAGACTGATTTAAGGGAAGGTTGACCTTAAATCGCACTAACGACACAATCGAATTTAGAAGAAAGGATAAACCGAGCCTGAGTCAAGTTAGTAGATCCATTATTCGTGTTTCCAGTGTCAGATTAACTGTTAGGCAGAGTAGGTAACAGCCTATGGACCCCCATGTTATTTAGGGGCCCCGCGACGATGGATAAAGTAATATTGCTTTGATTTTGGAAGAAATTTTCGGAAAATTTCAAATTTAGGTTTTCCGAATTCTTTGACTGTAAAATGCCATATCTAGCCGAGATCGCAATTTCTCTTGGTACCCAAAACGTGCATTTCTCAGCTCAAGTAAATAAAATAATGGTTTATTAAAATTATGGGTAGATAAAATGACGAATGTACACATACAGAGATAATTTGAGAAAGAAGAGCTTAGGGGCCCGAACAAAGTTTAATTCGGCACTGCATGTTGAGAAAAATACCCAATTAAACAGTAGGTAGTATCTTTTACTGTCTCAAAGTCAAGTCGATATAGCCAAATTAGATAAATTGTAGAACGTGTTTTATTCAACTCGTCTGGCATCCTCATGATAAATTCATTGATGTTAATACTTGAACTGTATCGTCGTGTCGTTTGCAGTGAAATTGATGATGAATTATTCAAAAGCAAACGTTTTTTTAATCCAAAAATTTCGAACAGCATTTGTTTGAATGTTTTAATATGAATTTTTGTAGATTTTTCGTTTAGAAATTATCAAAATACTATACTATTATCATCAATTTTTCATGGTAAAAAATTCTCTCAATATAATCAATGACCATAATCACAATGATTTATTCATAGAGGTTGACATGAACACGTGTCGCAGTCACATGAAACAGCTTGAGTTAAGGACTTTCTATATGAAAATTTATTGTATTTCCAATAGCCTTCTCTATAATATAAATCGTCCCAGTTAGTATTTTATTTTACAAATATTTCCCATAAAGTATATCCATAAAGTTTGTTGGAATAGCACTGAAGCGTAGTATTCTACCCACATATAATCTATCACTGAGAAATTGTACCTAGAAAAGATATATAAACTATAAAATACCAAGTGCTGTCAAAATAAACTGAAAGAAAGTTATTTTTCTCAATAAAAACAGAAAATTAACCTCAGCAGTGTTATAAGATTATCAAATTTTATGAGACAAAATGAAAATTATCTGACAACTTGAGAACTTAAATGACAATTTACTGGTTATTTTTTAATTTATAAATTTTCAAATTAACAAATTGAATCTGAAACTTTAAATTGGAATAAACGACTTTAAGTTCCAATAAATAAATCTGAAACGAGGAGAAACATAGTAGCTAAACTTATATAAATCTTATAAGAAGAAACAGATGAGACCAGGTGGATTACAGTTTGTTTTCATGAATCTTAACACATTTTTATAATTTTAGATACTTTAGATAATATTGAACCACATCTTTATATTCTCTTGAAATCTGATATTACGCCCTAATATTACTCTACTGAAATTTCAGCCCTTCACCACTATGATTCTTGTTTTTTTTTTATATATATATAGGAAATAGTCTGTAATCACGCAAAACGGAAATCGTTATCATACACCTGTATACGGAAAAAAAGTATTGATTATACTAATATTGCTATTCGAATACCCTTAAAAAATCATCCCCAATCTGGAAATTGAGTCGATAGCATTATCAGACGTTCAAATATTGGGATTGTTGTAACAACCTAACCTATCAAGTCGATGTATTGATCTTTCTATTTATATGTATGTGATGTAGGGTTTTCAAACACGTTTTTTTCCACATTTCTTCCTTTTCATTTAGACTTTTGTTGTTCCAAATATAGATGAAAATCTTATTTTATTCATACAACGAAAGCTAACTGTACACTGAAAAACAATTGTTAAATCACTGTGTTGAATAGTTTTACGTTACAAGAGCTTTTATACATTTTTGTTAAATTTTTGATTTATTCTGGTAACATGTCAGAGTAACTGTCTTTTACCAGGTTGATTATTTCGTGTTTGTCTATTTAAAAGTGAAATATGAATATTCAACAGTACGTAAATGTATTGAAACAATTTCTTATCCTTTATTAAGAAGATTCTCAACAAATTTTTCAAGTTTTAAATATGTCAACCTTAGATTACAGAATTTATAATTAAAGTTGGTGGTATAAAAACGGAACAATTCTTTAATTAATCCCAACAGTATAATTAAGTTACTTTCTGGTTATAATTTTCAGATATTGCACTTTATTTATTGAGGAAATGAAACACAAAAAATATGCTAATGTTCAAATGAAAAATGGATGGTATTTTATGATTTCTTGATACCTTTTTGATGTGATATTTATGCATTATTATCACACGAATTGGAACATACTGTACTACAAAGGCTCCCAGTAAAAGTGAACGTGACATGAGTAATAGAAAGACCTAATTTTCGTTGGTTTCCTGTTGTTTCGTTCACATCTTCTTATAAGTTTACATGTGTTTGTCTGAAAAATAGAACACGAAGGGATTGACATGTTTTATACGTGATAGTTAGGGAAATGTTTAAGAGATTTTGCAAGTTGAAATTGAAACTTTTAGATTGTCAGATATTAGATCTAGTGAAGATGATATCATATGCTTCACTTCCATGAATTGTATCAAAACTTTTGAAAAGTAGAATGTCGAGAAAATCATGAAATTGTACGTTTTATTACAAAATCATACATTGTTAGACATAAAATATTATTGATTCGTTTCAACAGTATTCTATTTATGACTGGAAGCTTTTGCTGAATAAATACAATCTAAACGTTACCAACAATAAAGAAATTGCACATTCAGTATTATTTGCCAAAAAAAAAGGTGCATATTTTTATAATTATTACACAGGTTTGTAAAGGTCATACTGATATCGACATGTCAATTATGTTTTGCTACTATAAAAGTTTTATAACATGAAGGGTCAAAACAAATATATAATGCAGCAGCTTTCAACCTTTCTGTATTACGGCAGTGTCAATTTCGGTAGTGTAATTTATATCATCCCTTGTCAATTTTTTACGAATAAATAGTGCTTTCTAATATAGGTTTGTAGTGTATCCGAGACAATTTAGACTAAAAGGACTAACAATATAGTCCTCTAGGTTACATTTACAGTTGGAGTAAGACAGTTTTTTCGACAAAACAAAATCTAGTTGTAAAACAGTTCAATTATTTAAAAGTAAATTTGTGGTAATGCATCATGATTCGATTATAAATCAAATGAATGTTAAACAATTAATTTTAATCGGTCCAATTAGTTTACAATTTTGAAATATTCCACTAATAGTGGCAAACTAACGTTGAAATTTTAAGAGAGAAATAGATTTGAAGCTTTTCAGATTTACTTTGACAGAGCTTCATTAAATTTCTCGTAACGATCTAATTACGACAGCATCCTGAGAGCGAACATACTTATATACAGATAAGAGTGAGAAAAAAATAAAAAATAGAAGAAGAATAGGAATTCAGATAGAAAGACGTTAGAGATAACCTGACAGGAACAACTCCTGGTCAACAAAAGTAATTGGAGCAAGTGTTGAAATCAGTCAAACGTATCAAACTGACCACTCTCGATTTTTCTTTTTTTTTTCTCTCACTCTGTGCAATTTCTCTCGTTTTCGACAGTTTCTCGATAGAATATTTGTAAAGTCCAGAAGCTATCAATTCAGAGACATTGATAACATCATCCATCATGTCTACTAACAAACGTCACCACCAATATATTACATCTACTCAAACTCCCTTGTGTATATGAATACGTTTCTCATTCGATGGAATATTTTCTGTCTAGTTAGACATCAAGTCAGTTATCGTGTGTCAGAATCTTTCCAGATTCTAATGTTCACTGTAATATTGTTTTTTTTTTCCTCCTTCTTTACTTCGATTTTTCTTTGCGTCATCCTCTTTCGTTTTAGGAGTTAGAACATAGAAATGCCATTTTAGGGGGAATTGTGCTAAGATACTCGATTTATCCTACTCTGAAATCGACATTGCACTCTCTTAACCATCCATTATCGAGGCCGAAGACTAAAACGAACTCTAGGATACACTGATCAAATCGTCTAATTCTTCTAGTCTGTTATATCTACGTTTTTTCATTACTCTTTAATTTTTTTTTTGGAAGAAAGTCGTAGATAATGACCCAATTTTAGTGAATTTCATCTAAAACGTTATCTATTCATTTCCATTTCGTTTTATTTGTTTTTTGTGTATGCGTCTGTTGTAAAAAAAAGAGGTAAAAATCGTTGACGATCCTACACTAGGAGATGACATTTTCGCATACGATAGAAAGCCATTATCTGTTCCGGAAAACGTATAAAAACGTATACATTCACGATAAACATATTAGGAATATTCTATTAAAGAATCGTTTATGTATATGTGCGTTTACATATGTATATCTACTATCCGATAAGAGAGTACGACACCATTACTATATAGGTGGATGATTGGGCAGCTTTAAGGGGAATGCCTTAGGATCTTAGTATGTTTATCAGTACGATATACCCTTACATATCCGGCTCCGGAAAATGAGATGCGTCCGATAAACCACCAAACGACCACCAACTTTATATCCTGGCAAATACCCGCCGGCTGTTACACCATCACCACCACCACCACCACTACCACATCAACACCAGTCAAATTTTTCCTAAAATACTTCTTAGATCTTCTGGAATGTTAAGTGTTGCATGAACGACATCCAGTCAAATTGTCAAAGTGGTGTTTTTTTTTTCTCGTTGGTGGAATTCGAACATTACAAAAGCACTATTATTGCAAACGTGTTTGTTGTTTTACTTCCACCAAACAGAATACCGGAGAGTATTGGTCTTTGGACGATTTATTGTTGTCACCTGTCTGTTTTGTCAAGTTGTGCTGTCACCTGCGTTGAATTAATTTCACTCAATGCTTTTTGGGCTTTTTTAAAAATCGCAATAAAAGCTCTGTTAATTTCAATTTTTCGTATATAAAAATCTGTTTTATGGTGTTTGGTTTTCTCAATATTTATGCTTGGTGTATTTGAATTTTTTCGATAGAGTCATGTTGTTTTTTAGTATTTTACCTAGATTTTTTTAAAGGCAGATTCTGTGGAAAGTAAGGTAAAAATGGGATTTCAATATTAAATTTCATAATAAACTTTAAGATTAACGTTGTGTTTTTCTACTGTTATTGCAGCCTGTATGTGAATTTATATTAAAATTTCAGCACTGTTCATGGAAACGAGATTTTGTACATATAAAAGACAAAAATTATAACCTATCGACAACGTAAGACAGCAAATTTTTAGATTTTTTTTTTAAAATAACAAAGATTTTAACATAATCCGATTTGAAAAACTGTCTTTATTGCATTTTTCCAACTGTGTTTCTTTATTCACGTCAACCATATATGAGTTGTATGTTATTATGACGTTGTTGAGTTTGTCGCCTGAAAATCGTCTTACCCTAGTTTGATGTTCTAGCAGTTAAACATAGCAGATCCTTTACACGTTAACTTAATAACTTTGAAAATTGTTCATCCAATTTCGCATTACATATTGTAAAAACATTCGTTATACAGAATAAATTGTGTAGATTCATTAAAAAAATAAGATCATCATCAAAGCAGAAGATTGTTGATGATCTTAATTACGGTCAAACTCTCTATTTTCTTATCTATTTCGTAAAGTAAATTTGTCGAGTAAAGTTCATCAACGAAGATTTACTGTAAATCTACCATCGGTTGTAGAACGATAGAAAGAATCCATTTCGTTCGTCTTTTACTTCAAAGGGGTGGAATTAATTAAATCTTCTTAACGCCATATCTGCTATATCCGATTTCACAATCAAACATTATATGCGATCAAAATGAACGGGTAGTTGCTGAAAGATAATCAGATCTTTGAAACTTTTCAAAGGGAATTAAGAATAAACAGTTTTGTTGAAGTTTTATTGAAAGATTCTCATTTTTATTATTTTTTATCACTATCAAGGTATCAATTTGACGATTTTAGAATTCTACTGAAATCTCCACCTGTTTTATTTCATTTTCTTTTTCATCCTGGCTAAAAGGATGATCTCATCGTATTGTTGTGATCTAGAATGAACGTTTTACAGATGATAAGTTGAAACATACGCAAAAAGTGGATGATAAAATTGCCTGCTTACTATTGTCGAGTATTTAAATGAGTAAAGTTGCTTTTTTCTGGAAGAGCCCCAGCAAATGTCTCAAAGGAATCGATTAGATTTGCCACATGAAATAAAACCTCATAATGTATTTTATCTACAACAAAATTGAACCGACAGAAACAAATTCCCGTATTGAATTCATTCATCATATAAGAATTGTGCGAGATTGTAGGAGAATAGTGGTTCACTTAACTATATTTGTGGTTAGGGTCAGAAACTCTGGAATACAACGATCTAGAACGGCTATAGTTCTCATTTCCTGGTGTTATATGAATAATAGTCGTCTTGTGTTGAACTAATAGAGAACAGAACAGCTAAACTGAGAGTAGTTTGAATTAAGAGCTAATACTAATCAGACCATTATCATTCCAAAACGATTGTTTATCATACCTATTCTCTCTCTCTATTTCCCTTTCATATGCTTTGATCTGATTTTGAATTGTTTTATTAAAATATGTCTGCTATTATTCCTAGATTTTGACGCAATACTCGATTATAGTATTATGTAAATCATCTCTCGCGAGACATATCAGATCAGCCAAATCTAATTGTTACAATTGAACTAATGCACCAACATTACTTTAATTATGACACCATATATTCGCATCGCATAGTTCTGGTTGTGGTTGGACATAGAATGGTGGTTTCGGTCGATGTGGTGGCCTACCGATAATTAATCGCTTGCTATCTACCAACCGGTTAACCGGGCTACTTTTTTGATTTTTAAAATTATCAACATACATTTTTCAACATATCTCTCGACTATTCCATGATAATGTTGTTATGTTGAATGTCGTTATTTCTACCATTTCAACAAATTGTTGATGGTAGAAGAAATATTACTGTTATGTTGATATAGAGACGACTTTTATGGAAAATACATTTGTATGCATCAAATGCATGTATATTCTATTGGCCATTATTAGTAGTAGAGAGAAGTTTGCAAATGTCTAACATAAATCAGGAACGTTAGAATTGTTGGAGACTTGTAATCTCGACTGGGTCGATTAAAACTCGTGTATTTCTCTCCCGGTCGAAAGGACCACCATATAAATCTCTTTACGTTGTTTTATTGTTGTTTTCTAACATTACATTAAAATATCGGTTGCATCCTTTGAATTTAAATGGCAACATCTACAAGAACTATCCTACTTCTTATTTTTTGAAAAAAAAAACAACTAATCTGTTGGATAATATTTAAACTTGAACATTTTTAATAGAATCTACACGAGTATAGTTAGTGCCTTAGCACACTTTAGAATATACTGTTGAGGGTACTCAATGTATTCGTCTCGAGAATTGTTAGATTGCCAGATATTTCCATCAAAATTTGCATATTTTCGTAATCAGGTTAGTTTCAGATTCCGGGTCTGTAACAGTATCTAACTTTGAGACAAGCGATCATGTCGTCAATCTATAGACATATAAACCACCTACACATATAAAGACAAAAATAATTTATTTCGTTAGGGGTGTGTCATCCTCTTAACGTGTTAATTTCCTTCAAGAAAGTGTCTTTCTAACACCGTATCGGCATCCAATAACATTCTGTCATTTCCTATTGTCATTAATTACCTCATCGAAAGTAAAACGAACCCTAATGTAATGAGTTCGACATGTTTGACAATAATAATAATAATAATAATAATAATAATAATAATAATAATAGCCTACGTGATAGCGCATCCACCACTTCTCCTCCTCATGATAGTTGGTGAATAATGAAATCGACTATTTTGACATAGAAGTAGAAATATTACAAGTTGAGATATTTGATTAAAATTCTATAGCAGTTACCGTTATGATGTTATATATCATCATTTAATTTTAGAATCGCTTAGGGAAACGGCAATGAAGATGAAAAAAGAAAAAAACGAACATACGTGCCTTATCGACAATATTCGATTTTTGTTAAATCTTCATTATTAGCCATTGTAAAAAGTCGTTAATATTTGCATTAAAGCTTTGTCTGCACTAGAATGCATGCATTTTTCTATGCGTATGATTTTCAGTTCTTTTTGTATGTCTGTCCTGTAAATGACGAAAAGTACTTTAATTAAACTGGAATTATTGGAAAAACGGTTGAAAGAATTCAAACCAACTTTAGTTTTATGTAGGAAATACGAGTGACATAAATTTCTAATAATCAACAACTGTAGCGATAAAACAGTGCTGAAAAATGTGTACTGCAAAAAAAAACATATTCGGGAGACGACAAACGATAAGAAAATCATTATACCCTTCTCATCGTCACTATAAATCCGATGTCCGTACATGTGTTTTTGTGTTTTTTTTGGTAGTTTTTTTTTTAAATATACGCTTTTTCAGGATTACAAAATAAAACAGAGATAATGGTGATATTGTGCGTACTTGCAGCATATATTTTCGTGTAATGATAACTTTAGAAATTCATAGCAAAATAAAAACAATTGTTTTATTTTCAATATTCTTGCTCTTCCACGTCATTGTTGTCATGATTATTGTTTGTATCTTTTTCCATAGTTTAGACTTGCTTTCATTGTAAAATTCTCCACTATCTTTTGTTTCAAATGTTTTGCTTAGCTGACGTAAATGAGCAAGCACTGTTTTATAAATTGCCTAATAAAGCAATAATAATTTTCCGCGAGAGACCTCAGCTGCATATTCTGACACGTACTATCATTGTTACTAAAGAACCGGCCAAGTTTTCAAACAAAGACAAACTGTCATCCATCATGTTTTAGTCATCAAGCTTATAGTGTACTGTTTTGTAATATTGCCGGTATATAATCATTTTATTAAGGGTGGAAGGGGGGTGGATATATAAGGATGACTATCTTCATTAAATATTTGGGCATGTACGAATTGACATCATCGTAAATTCAACGAAATTTTTCAATAGTCTTTATTGGCAATATTGATCGATTTACGGTTTATTAGAGTCAATTTTCACTAGGCATTACAAAATTGAACGATATGTAAATTATTTATTGTTGCTTATTACGGTAATTCTTCTTTATAGAGGAACAAAATTAAGTGAATATGAAAGCAAATAAATTTTTCGTAATGATCGTTCAGCTATTATGGCCGTTTTACCATCAAAGTAAAACTAGGTGAACGAAAAATGGTTTATTCGAATTCTCCTCTCGTTCAGAGTTAAATTGATGTGTCCTCAAAGTGTAAGTGTATCAATTTTGATCGTGGATAAAATTTTATAGAAATTGTAGGCAATTTTGTGGAATTGAAATGATTAATAATATAATTCTATCCGGTAATAATTGTCTAATCATTAACATTACTAACATTTTCCTCATCATCATCATCATCATGTCGCATAGGTTTTAGTAAATATCCCAGGAGGATCAAACTATGCATTTAATAAAGATGATAGTGGTTGGATATTGCGCAAGCTTTAGGCTGTTGGATCCGGTACATTCGCGAAATTAACACTATAGTAATTTAATTATCGTAAACTCCTAGAGTTATGCTCAATACTAACACCAACTGAATGAGGAATAGTGTATCGGTTCAATATGGTGGAAATTTGCATATTTAAACAGATCAGCTTTTTACATAAATCGAAAATTTGAAATATTTGTGTTAAACATTGAATAAATTAACGATAAAGGTTGATAAGTTAATCCGAATTCCTTTAATACCTTTAGTTAATAATTTGGTGTGATTTTAGCACCAAATTAGATGAAAATTAACACGAAACAAAAATTCTCATACCATAAGATCTTCATTTGTTACAAATTTTGTTACAAAATTTAATAATAACCGTTTGTTGATTATTTGTTCATTCACTAAAATTGATCAATTTACAACTAAATTAATTGATTTTTATTTGTTTAAAATGAAAAACAATATTTGTTCTGATAGAATTGAATTATTCAGTATTTGTGGATTAGAAATTCGTTGGTCGAAAATACAATATTCACCCTATATGTGTGTTCTAACAATTCGTGTATGCCAATTGGGATTTACTGAAACTATAGTTCTGCAATGGACTATTTTGAAATTCTCTCTATTAACTTATCAATTATTTATTAAGACTGTAGGGCTGATAAAGAATTCATAAAGTAAGATTTTTCTTAAATGAACTTCAACGGTAGATATATGTTGACCCTTTGTATCATAATATAAACGTTATAATCAAAATTGAAATTATAGTACTAGCAGAGTAAATGATAATTGAGCATTAGCATTCACTTTAACGAAGGAAATTCTAAAATAACTCGGCCACACACCATCAAACATTATTGAAAAGGTTGATACTTACGTTGTTCCAGCAACCCCATTAGTATTTACCTAAAATTTAAAGTACCAACAGCAACCCCTATTTCAAATAGAGAACGAAAAATGGGTGATATTACCCCATTACTGATGTTATTTTACTTTTCTTATTTGATGTTATGTTGACAAAAAAATCTACTGCTTGTACTTAGAGACAAGTTTAACTTTGTGCTTGTTTAGAAATAAAATAACGAGGTTGAAATTTCTTGTACATAGACCACTGAAAAGTCTATGTAAAATTACATATTTTATAAAGACGAGCTGGACCGGATAATATGGCTCTGATGTTGTGTTTTTTTGTTTCTTCCAACAGACGGATGCCACTTTTTAAAAGACGAATATTAAAGCTTAAAAAATTATTTTATTTTACATTTTCTTTAATTAACATGAAAGTCTGAAAGAGTGTTTAATGTTTTTGTTTATTGCGGCTAACGTGTTTACTGTCTCGCATGTTGTACAATTTTCGGTCTTAATTATTTTTAGAGAGAATTTAAAGCTTTTAAATGAAGTATGGAGACGTGTATCTTGAAAATTTCATGAATTCATTTCACATGAAAGCTTCCACAAACATTTCTCATTGTAAACTCTTGCTTTTCACGTTGGTATTGCGTTAGAGGTTACTTGATGGCGTTATACGTCCACAATTTTATAGAGCTTTCTTAGAGTGTGGTTTGTTGTTGTTGCTGTTATTACACTACCGCAACTGTTTTTTTTCGTTGACATTTTTCTTATTGTTGTTATTCAATTTATTACAGTTTCATTTCAACAATCTTCCATATCCAGATTAATTGAATGTAATAAATAGAGCTTCCTATGAAAAATTTATAAATCCAAAAATTTAATAGTTTTTATCTACCATCAATTAATTCTGTTTCGTTTTTTTTTGTCTATAACAAAAATGCTTTATTATTGATGATAACAGTTATCACTATTTATGGAACACATCTATAAATAACATTTTAAATTATTCTGAAAGGTTGTGTTTTTCTATTTATTGCGGCGGAAATATTCTTGATAGGAAAACACGTGTCCTAGATAACATGACGATTCACTTGCCTTGATGCGTTTTTGAGAGTAGGTATTGTGTGTGTGTGTGTTTGTGTGTGCGTGTGCGTGTTTCAGGCATGGAATATAGTTTTGATACACTCATTTCACCCTCTAGAGAGAGAGTGACTCTAGAGCTTTGGCAAACGCACGCAATCCATTCGCAAAACGAATTTCTATAATAGCAAACCGTAGTGTTAAGAGTTTTAATAAGTTTTATTTCTCTAACAATACAATGATGGTTTTGATTGAGTTCATCTCTTTTAAAAACCGAGATTGCTCCAATCCGGCTTAAATTCGAGCATGCGTCCATTTAGTCGTATTATTATTATTATTATATCCTTCATGCTATTATGAGATAAATATATAAACCAGAAAAATACTATTGTGTTTCGAAATTGTATTTTCTGTTCATTCTAACTCATCAGTTTCATTCTTCTTGTGCGCTTCTTGTCAAAGTGTTCTCATTCTATAAGATGATATTTTTTTAAAGAGATTGATGCGAATGAGACGAAAGAAGGTTAAACTATTTTATAATTCTCTCGTTTCTTCCCCTAGAGAGTTGATATAAAAATGGTAGTCATTTTCTTGGTAACATATCGGATATTATATTATAGTTTCATTTTCTGAATCCTTCAAGTCTTGATATTTTCAGGATAATTAACTGACATCATATCTGTTGGATCTATTGCGTTTATTCTAATTATTTCGAATATTATTTCAAGTTACTCTATCATTTTTCCTCCATCGACTCATGTTTCGAATAAATTTGAATAATGATGTTTTATTATTTGCGCGCGCGACATTTCTCTAGCAATTACATTTTAATATTTTCTTTCTTGAAACAATTATCCTTATATAGGGTTCGTGCTCCTCGATTATTTACATAGAAGGATTTTACTTCATTGTTCACTAACCTACCAGTAAAAGAGAAGTTACTTACAAGTTTCTCAACATTTGCGTGCTAATCGTAGGGCGGTGGTCTATTGTCGGAACTGCAGGTCTAATTAGGTATCAGTTGGTTGTTTTGGAACACGCAAAATTAAATGACTGTTTGATGCTTCTATCTTTCAGATTATAATCATGAAATTTATGTCTATTTCCTTTAGAGGACTTTGGTCTTTTTCTATAAAATAAATAATAAAGCCTCCAAACCTAGAATACCATAAGCAAACAGTCATAGAGGACAAATAACATAAAGCACATACTAGCTATTATTGTACTGTAACACAATTTAAACAGATAATTAAACCACAACATATGCAACAAGTTTATTTGATATAAATTACGGAAAGTCTCCGTATATTTGCGAATGTTTAAATTTTAATTGCTAACCAGAGCGCATCCACCATTTTTAATAATTCATATATATGTCGGAGATACTTGTTGGAAAATCTAAAAGTCGATCCCCTTTTCAATTAAATATAAATACATACTAGTGGAAAACCTTAATTATACCAGGATACATTTTAGTGTTATGTTTAAAATTTTATCAAACACTCTGAAGGTAGTCATTTTCGGTAATTATCTATTCCATAATTCCCTTCCGGTTTATATTATTTTTTTTTTTCAACCAGAAACAGCAACAAGTACCCAACTAATTATCTCCGGTAAAGTCTCCTCTCCCATTCAGGGAATTTCTTTAATAAATATATTTATGTTGTTCTTTGTTTTGTGTTTATCAATAAATTATTTTGTTGATAAAACTGAGTCAGCTTTGTTTTGTATGTTTGCAAATTTGGCAGCTCGGTTTTGGATGATTTAGCCGAATCAAACTGTACAAAACTCTCTCACTCTTTGTGTGCGCATTATTGACAAGAGAGACGTGTTCAGTTGATGAGACTGTGTTCTGTTTAATTAAATTGAACCTTGGGGAATTTTCTTGTACATTGAAGCAATAGATATTTCATTTTATTGTTTCCTCATTTAAAGAAATTAATATCAATGAAGAAATTTTGTTGTTGCCATTCGTATGGTAAATGTTTCGTGATAAATACGTTTGTTTGGTTTACATTGCGGCATTGCCACGTCTGAACTAATTAATCATGTGTTCTCTGTGGACGATTTTCATTTTATATAAACCATAATTTGTTGTTTATACTCTCTGACACTTCGTTAATATTTAGTTTATTATCGGCAACACAAATCATACTCAACCTCTCGTATCCGTTTATCAACAACCAAATGAGACCCACTGACAATCGTTCGATAGACAAATCTTATATAAAAGAAAAATTCGATGTGTAATTGAGTCTCAAAGTGGTTTGGCTGTATGAAATGAGTTTCCCTATCTTGAATAGATATTAAAGTCTGATGTGTTGATGAGTGAAATCCGCCGATTTCGTCTTTGATTCCGAGTACTTATCTTTGAAATTTGTGTTTTTTCTCCCACATATGTGTTGTAGATATGTAGAACGATACATCCCAGTTGAAAGGTTGGGTGATGGGGTGTAAAAGCTTCCTTCACTTCTTTTACTCTCTAGTGCTCTCGTGAAACAATGAATTGTGAACGTGACGACGAAAAAATGTCTTTTGATCGAATCAGAATGTTGTTATCCGCACTGTCATATCTTGTGGCTGTTTACTTTTCCACTTTCAATTCTGGATGTCTGTTCAGAAATCAATATGTACAGCGGCCATTGTGGAACGTTTCTACTACAGATTTTAATCTAATTCAACCATTTTCGCCTATTACACCACCCCTCTGTATATGTATGTGTGTAGAAGATAGGAAATAGTCTCATTCGTAATTGATTCATTTTAGTGAATGCTATTCATTCTTCTGTCGAATTTCTGCTACAGAGCTTTGTTAATAATTAAGTTTAGTTAAGTGCTTTTCATGAAAACAGACAAATTTTCGTATACGTTAGCTTTTAACGTTGAACAAAGAAGAATAAAGGTAGAGGCTACGTTCATGGATTCTAGACTTTTATGCAAACCAAACGTGTTCAACTCACTTCCACAACCCTTAGTTTCAACGATACTATAACACCCCTAAAACCAATCTTCGTGACAAATGGGGCAAAAAATCTAATAGAAAAGTTCACGTGTTGAGGTTTTTTTTCCCCTTTACATACATATATAGTATTCGGAGTGTGAATCTTACTTTTCTCGTTTAGTTTTGTATGCTTCTAATAAATTCAATGTTGCTCGCTCTCCCAACCACAGTTTCAAAATGCTCGATTTTAGTGTTAATCCAGTTTTCCTGTTATCTAACGTATTGCTTTTAGATGTTGTGAATACAAACTAGAATCTTTGAACTGTGGCCAATATTCTCCACTTGGTGGAATACTTTTACAAGATTTAACATTATTTGAGTAAATTTGCTTGTTTACCAGTTAAAATAACGTTATTTAGTATTGAGATGTCGACATTTAGAATTTGGTAAAGTTCATAAGTTAAGAAAGATGGTGGTGAACAGACACGTCTTTTACCTCTAGAGGATTGATATTTTATGGGTTGTGTAGGCAGTAGTTCAGGTGTTTCATTGCCGCGGGTAGGAATTCGAGTAGATTCAATGCAAGGTACCCGTGGGTATCTCCAATTGGTGATAACTTTGTCATGGGGGAGTCTGACCAATAAAAGTATTTCACTAATGTAGTCCCATTGTTGTGTTGTGGCATTGTCAATCACCACATTCACATTTGATAGATACTAATCGCATCTATACCATGTGTGTACGTGCTTGAATGCATAAATCGATGGTTATGATAATAATAATTAAAATAAATACATTTGTTGACCATACCTCTATTGGAAAATTAATTATATTTACCTATAAATAGCCTGGATGCTATTTAATGAATTAAACAGGTATTAATATTATAAAATTAATTATTCCCTTAATACGTATTCATATTGCCTTCTATTGAACGAAATAGCTATAGAATAATTTATTAAGTTATTTCCTGAAAGTATGAAAGACTCAACTTCCGGTCTTTAAAATTGAAAATTCTCTACAGTAGAATGTGGATAAATAATCACTCATTTTATCACTTTTATATGATTTTGAACATTCAAAATCACTCACCATCAACGTAATATTGTTTATATTAAATAGAATTTCTCAAAAGAAGATTTCTTCCAATATTTCACGATATTATGGCTTAATGTGATTGTTGTGTTGCTATTGAGATGTTTCCAGTTTCACTCAAATTATCGTCTTTTATTTCTATTAAACTACAAGTTTATCAATAAGCTATTGAGAAGTCTTTCCAGTCCATATAGGCTATTTTACGTCCGACAAACAAGTATCTCGTTCCTTCCATATTCGTTAAAGTTAAATAGCAATATTTCATTTTTACGACCAACAGACCAGAATAAAATAGCAAAGAATTTTTTTTTTTTTCGTTCATTCTACTCGTTTATAACACACTTTTATGGTTTGTGGTGCTATTAATTCGATAGGTATTTTCCGGTAACTAATCAAATATATGTATTTTTTTTAAATTTACATAAGAAAAACAGGAGTGTTGTGTGAAAGAGAAGCGTGAAATTGTTCAAATGAAATTTTGTTTATTGATTTATCTCTTTCTATATTGAGAGTGTGCTGTGTTTAATTTTCAAAAGGCTTGATGGCTTTTTTCGTCAAAATTTGATTATGCTCTCTCTCTCTTCTCTATTGAGAAGGAAGGGTAACATTGCTTTGATAAAGTGTTGACGATATTTCTTTTGATATATTAAAGCGATACTTTTTTCTGTATATTTGGAATAGCATCTCTTTCAAAGTAAAAACTGTAGAGAAGAGATGAAAACTCTTGAACTCTTTTTATACCACAGATATTCGTCATCATTTGATTCTAGCAAGTTTTACAGCCAACTCCCATATGGAAACTTAAGGCTTGATTCCAACAAAAAAAACCTTTTTTTTATCTTGTCTGAATGCCCAAATTAATCTCCATAGGTTCAGATAACGTAACATCTTTCACAAGACAATTTTCTCAACCATATTTAGAAGCTAAATATTTATGGAATAGGTCAAGTATTTATCCTGAACTTTGGAGGATCTTTCAGAACGATTTGAAAAATAGTTGAATTGTATGCTAACGGAGAGAAGATATATATCAAAGTGTTAGTCCGTTGGATGTCAAAATGTATAAAGTTCTTGGTAGTTTGTTTCACTGTAGAATATGTTAATTTATGTAGACACGGTTACACGAAATAGGCGGGGGTGAAGTGAATTCCTTCCACCATTCCTTATACTTAACGTAATCTCGTTTTCTTCATGAAACGTATGGTACACGGAAAGTAGAGAGAAAGCACGTGTTTCCATTTTGCCTGTCTTCTCATATAATCCTGATTACACAAACATATCTCCAAATACACAGTTGTATTTTAGTCTATATGTCTTAACTAGTTAAAATGGATGGAATTTTAACTTCTTCCTACATTCTTAAACATGGAGGAAATGATTCCGTTCGACAATCTTTTAAAAAGTTTGTACCACTTTTTTTAAATGGATTTTCTTAGATATAGACTTAGTTTCGCATCTAGTGCATTATCAAATGATATCGTGTATCGTAAATGAAATAACTGAAAGAGGACTCGCTTGCGGAACTAGATGGTCTGCCTTTTTAATGTGATATCTTGTCATACGTGTATAACACTCCAATTTAAAGCAATATAGATTACTTCAAGTTGAGTTCTTTTTGGCTGATATTTTATGAAAGTATCTTGGCCTTTCGTGAATTTAATACTAACATATTTTAAATTATATCATCTGAAATACAGATCAGTTGAAATGGAGTCTAAATCAAAGCAAGAAGATTATATTAGAGATAATAAATCTTGAATTAAAGTTGTTGAAATTGTCTTCAATAGTTGATTGGATATTCAATTATGTGCTATTTTCTCAACTTGAATATCATAAATAGCATTCTGTTACAATAGGAATAAAAAAAAATATGATTTTGTCGTCGTCGTCAAGTCGTCGCCACCACTCTCTACTCAAAATCGATGTCGTTTCGGATGCAAATATTGTTCAGAGTAAATCTTGAACATTGGAGTTTGTGTTGAAAAGAATAACCGACAATTTAGAAAAGAAAACACGAACAGAAAATTATTATTATAAAGACACGAAGACGGTCGTTGAAATTAAAATTGACAAAACTTTTCCAATTAACTGAATCCCCATAAGAAATTAAAGTGATACCACGACTGCAACCAACGCCTAGCTCTGTGATAATTCGATTTAGCGACGCGTATCGTGACAAAAACTACAAAAAGGACTTGTAAAATTCCTCACTGAACTGATAATAATAATAATAATAATTGTGTTAGAATAGAGTGCGGTAAATTTCATCATTTAATTAATTAAATCATCACTAGACAGGTAATTGTCAATTACAAACAGAATATCGTTTACCAAACTCATTAATTACTGTATGGATTCTAATAGATTTCCTGTTATCACCTATACCTTTGAATTGTCAAATACTAGACTGTCCTCTACAACATACATATATGTGTAGAGTAGTTGAAATGATCAAAGCTTACCCTCAAGACAAATGGCTTGTGTCGGTTGAACAGGTGTAGAGACATCTCTGACAGACGCATTGTTCTGGTTATGGACGGAATCTTTATTACAAATTCTCTACGTATCTTTGTCGTATATACGGTTCATATATGTCGACAAAGATGAATTGTGGTCGACCATTGGGATGTGATGTTTAAAATTGCATCTTTCAGTATATTTGACAACTTTCAGAACACTAGAACGACATGACCGTTGTCTCATCTACAATCAATCCATTCTAGCTGTCTAATTTATAAACAACTTCATATTTTAAAAGGAAAAAAATCACTTTTAAAAAAAACTCTGACCTGTATTTTCGACAATTCTCAACATTCTGATATAGTTACAGTTTTTGTAAAATATGAAAAGAAAAATCAAATTATTTACACAGCTGGCTGAAATTAGATTGCAAAAACCTCCAAGCTAAAAAAAATAATAAAAACGGGTTTAATTTTATAAAGTAAATGGAACATAATTAAATCTAACACCAACATACGGAAAGTGTAGAGTACTCACAAATTAAATCACAATTAAACTCAGTTAATGCTGGAAGTTTATATAATGTCTTGAAGCTTAAATGTCTGTCTTACTCTGTATATTAGTGGTTCCTTTGCTTTAACCTCTACATGAGAGTGTCTTAAGGCAAAAAAATTTAGCTGAAATAGTTCGTTTCTAATATTAACTGTTAGATTTCATTAGAATTTATGTTTACAACAATTAGTAGTAAGATGACAAATTTTATGTGCTTATGTTTGTTTGCTTTAAGATCAAGTTGAACACATTGTCAACGAATTTGTATTAACAAATTAAACTAATGAAGAAACTTTACAAATCTTAACATTATACAAAATTGTAAATTATAACTGTTTACAATTAGATTTTGTAATGTCTACGTCAATTTTTTCAACCAATACAACTAAATTCGTTCTCCAATAGATAAAATAGTCGGTAGATAAATGAATTTTCTATAAACAGTTAACTAGTAGCGAGTTAATTTTCAGTTTCTAACAAAATAGATATTGTTTGTTGAATTGCTGAAATACTTTGCGGTTGTGTCGGAATCGACAATTTCACCAACAATCATTTAACATTGTTAACAAATTGTGATTTGTAGTTAACCCAACTGTAGAATTCTGTCGTTCATATATTTTCTATTCCATAATCAAAAAACATGAATCTAAACGTGTTTAATGTTGTTGCAAATTTGGTGGATGCGCTAGCGGCGCTTGTTTTATAAGATTTCTCCACAACGTCTTCAACTATGTAAATGTGTTCGTAATGGTTTCCTTTTAGTACGGCCATTGGTCAAATATCGAATTCTCCGCTTCTACGAGATCTCGTCTATAACCATTTTGCATCATTTACTAAAGTTATCTTTGTCCATCACAAATCCGCTTATATCCTCCGTATTGCCAATACGTTTCTATGCCCTTTGGTGCCGTTCCACAAGAAATGATTTCGTAGTAGCTTTACCAAGTATAGTGTAAACTACTATACGTGACTTGTTTAAATTTACTTTATCATTCCTATAATAAGTTTCTTTTGTATTACAACTACATTATTATGTTTCATTTTCAGAGTCATCAGATGAAACTAACGTTGGATTTAACTTGCTATAAGCGGATTTAGGTGAGTAATTGAGATAGTTTCATGTAGATTTTAAGCTGTTTTTTGTGTGAAAAATACACGTATCTATGAATAAAAAACAAATTTCTTGAGCTGTATCTACTTTAAAAGCGTCGAGGAACAAGTTGACAGATTGTTGTTGTTGTTCTTGTACGGTTTTTGTAATCAACGTATAAAAACGTAGGCGAGTTTCTTATGGAAGTTTACTGAATGTCGTTTAGATGAAAACAGTATAAATGCTGTAATGAATAGGGTAGCTAAAACAAATGAGAGTTTAGTGAAGAGTTATTGTTCAACGAAATCTTCATTTATTCCATAGATCTACATAATACAACACAAAACACCATCTTTTTTATATATGAAAATACTATTGATTTATCAATTGAGATTCTGGGTCAAACATGGTTTTTATGGGGATCAGTATACTACCAAACGATTGATCGAACTATACCTATTCAAGGTACGTTTAATTTCGACCAAAAACTGTTATAAACAAACAAAAACAAAAAAAAAACGACAAATCAAATGCACGATTCAGTAACAAAATAGGTATTTTAAATATGAAAGCTTTGTTGAGTGTGTAACAGGTGGACAAAAGGTTCAATTGCTGACCTATCAATATTCCATCTTATACCGTACATATTTTCAGCATGTATTTCACAGATGATTTCACCAATAGTTAATCGGTTTCCTCTACACATTTCAACATTGTTTTATTTTACATGGATTATCAATTATTGATAAGAAACTTTATCGTACCTTTCAGTTCCATTCACAATTTCGTCGAATATCTACGTGTTATTCGTGAACAAGTTAAAAATTCATAGCGATTTTATATTGCTGGCATCCACGCAAAATTTATCTTTTTTTGTTGTTATATCTCCACACAAATCGACAATATTAACGTTAATTTATAAAGTGTAGATTGTAGATAATAACAATTTAATAATTATATGTGAATACGTATAATATAGAAGGGATTGTTGTCATTACGCCCCTGTCTTATAGATAAATAACAGTCGAGTTTGTTTCTCTATAATGGGAACTCCTGAATTTGCTAGGGAAATGATGACTGTCGTTCTATAATCATCACCAGTCTATTATATTATGTGTCGCCTCAAGCATATGTCCTGAAGATACAATTATACCAGCTGTACTAACCAAGCTCTTTTCCCCTTTGACAAGAGATTTTATAAATCAGGATGATGTGAGGATGATGATGATGAAAGTAACTTACTATAATTCCATCCTTCTAAACAGTACCTACATATTTGATATTAGAAGTTTGTATAATAACAATAAGGGGTGTATACACTATAACTAAATTTACGGTAAATTTAGCATCATCTATAAACATATTGACGACATTTTCCACAACACGAATAGAATCCGTTATCTTTAGAGGCTTGTTTATCACGAGATTTCCGTTTGTAATACAATAGAACAAAGGATCAGAATTTTTAATCCAACAGTTATGACAATAGAATTACAGAAAATTATTGTTTACGATTTCATGCTTTAACGTAGAGTTTATGCTAAGTGATAGATATCTGAGATTTTTCGCAAATCCGGTGATTGTCAATTGTTAATGGTATTTAATTTATGAAATCATCAGTCTTGACTTACCGTAGATAACAACTGCCTCATCAATGATGAGGCAGTCATCATAGACCTTTTTTAATTTTCTAGAGTTGCAATAGAAATGTACAAACGTCTGCTTAACGTTCGCCCTAGTCATCAGCATGGCGAAAGTCTCCTGCATTTCCTCGTGTAGCCTAAGCTTTAGAAATAGCGTATGGAATGCGAAAATCATTTATTGTTCTGAAAATTCAACATTTCGAATCTCGTTTACTAAGAGAGTGTGAAACGATAATTTCAAGAATTCTCCCTGACATTCCAACGTTAATTCCTTGTATTATAAATAGTATTGCTATAATTGCAATAAAGAATAGCGAATCGGCTTTGTACTATTTTTGTTTGGTAATGTTATTTATTTCTCTTGTGTGTATAGGTCGATACTTCCGTTGAATTTCTTTTTTCTGTTTCCTATAGAGACCTTCAAGTAACTTCAATTTAAACATCTCATCAACAAAAACGGGGGTCTTTTTATGGCATTAAATTTGAATGAATCACGCATATATAGTCTCTTTATCCCTTCTGATAGTTCAAGTTGACTATTGTCTGATGTTGGGTCAATGGGGGTCAAGTATTTGAATGAGAAGAAGAGGTTAATTACAAAGTTCGTTAGAATAAGTTAAGTTGTTAGTTAGTCATTCCTTGTCTTTTACCATATTTTATATGAGACAATTTGAATTCAAATCATAAATGTAAATTCTTTTCCTGGTTTGTCGTCGTCATCGTGGACTTTTGTAATAAAATAACGGAAATTATTAATAAAATTAAAATACCAGAATGTTGTCATACGTTTGTATTACAAGATGGAAACTCATGATTCTGTATTGTATTGTATAGTATAGGTAAACAGTGTTCAGTTTGGGTGTTTGTAAATAAAAAACGAAAAGGAAAAACAAATAAAATACGGGTCTGTGGAAAACTAGTTTCCTGACGTAAGTATATATAAGTGGTAGTGTACTATATACACCTCCTCCCTAGTTGTGTTTCTAGTCTCTTAGGGATCAACTGAAATTGCCAGCTTGACCGAGAATTTGATGAGCTAGATTTCTACAGGAGATGCGAATCTAATATAGAATACATTTGGGAATAAATATAATGATTTTTATTATATTTTCTGTACAATAAACGTTTTCCACAAGTTCTGTGTATAGTTTAATTACTCCAACAATTTGAACAAAGTTATTAATCATGAATTGTTCATGATTACTCATTAAAATTTCTGTTTTATCATCCGTACAATTGCTACAACAACGATGGCCCCAAAACAAAGACTATTACAATTGATGAGATTCTGATTAGAAATTAAATTTACATTAACGTTGATATTTGCTTTTGATATTGATCGATTACACGTATTTATTTCAATTTTCTTCTACTTAAAGTCGATTTGTCGTCTCATTTGGCAGTAAATCCAAATTTTCACCTATCTATAGAAGAAGAAGAAAAAATTACCTCCATTCTTTCCAATACATAAAAATGTCAAAAATGTAATAAATCGAAGCACAGTGTTTAATAACCTAAATGAATGAGATAGAATGGAAAAAATCGCGTCTAAGGCTATTACGTTCATTTAAAATAAATTGACCTCCAGTCGACTATCGTAAATTATAACAACGACTATTAATGCCATGACTGTGAAGATTAAAATGCCAGTCTTTAAACGTACTTTTTCCAAAAATAAGAAAACAAAAAGTACATAAAAATTACGATTTTACTTTTACGATACTTAACAAATAATCTAACAATTCAGCAATAAAATCCAAATCTGTAAATGGATATTTCTCGGGTAAAGAAAGAAAACTAAAGGGTGATGGTGAATCCAAATATTAAATCAAGAATTCTGTTTATCTTGGTCGATAATGCTTTTAACTTTGTCTAATCAACGAATCCCGAAGTCAGCTAGATATATATATAAGATTCAGAATGCAGGCGACATTTCTTAAAGAGCTAGGAACTGGACATATATAACAGCAATTCCATTAGAAGCAACACAAAACAACCTATATTAGGGTTACTTTCGGTTTATCTCTATAGTGGTGGTTGTTGTTGTTGTGTATTGATACTATAAAACGGCCTTGACTCAACCGAACTATATCCATTAATTTCAGCGTTTTGTATTCAACATTTCAGTTACGCAACCAACGAGAGGGTGACTTTATAGTCGATAACAACAACCCATTTACGATTTCTATCGGTAATTCTGATGTGGTACCAAGCACTAAAGCTTCATAAAATCATCGATTTGTGAATGATGAGAGATGAAAAGATCCTATACGAATCAGTTGAATAAACGAGAATTTCCAGAAAGTAAACGAGATAATATTGATTATTCAGTAAATTTGTGGCATAATGTGCTCTGTGTTTAATAAGCTAGTTATGGTTTGATTAAAACAACTTTTGTGTACCATTTTATTAATAAATGAAGGAAGTTGAAATACAAATTTTCTTCAAAACAACTTTATAATTGAACAAATCTGTTGAGAGTTGTGTCAAGTTAGTCTTTTCATTTTCAAATACAAACATTTCTATCACACCACAATTCTAGGAAAACATATTCAATTCATTCATTCGTTGTATTATCCATGAAAACACATGTTAGAACATGACAGTTACATTCTATAACGCTTAAAAGCTCTAAATATCTCTCTCATTACTGTCTGATTGATCATTCATTTCAGAAATACACCTCTAATTAGATTTGACATAAATTATCAAATACAATTAGTATAAAATCATCAGCTGTAACTATTTAGAGTAAATTAGAATATGCTTTTAACACATTTTGATACATTCATTTGAAACATCAACAAATTCAAATGGAAATGGATTTGAAATTCTGTCCATGATTCGTTAATCAACAAAATTTATTTATACATCATTTTGATTTCGTCACAATAGATGTTGATATGATTGATTACATTTCCATCTCACGTACCACCTACTGTCCTTATCAATTAATGGATGTTCATTATTATTATCAGATGATTTTTCATCATGATTATAACAATATTAAATTGAAATGTAAATATACAAATATAGAAATGGAAAATCAACAGTTCATAACACATTTTAACGGAATTAAAGATGAATGTGTTTGGATGAAATTGAGAAATACATACTTTTCAATCAAATATAGTCGATATCTGATGTTATGTGATGTGAGATTTTGTATTGTAACGTGTTTTCATGTGTTAACAGAAATTACTTGACAAAATGTGTGTTTGTACGTTCAGACATAGTTCAGAAAGTTATCATTGTGCATAATTATCACCTGAACACGAATTAACGAAACACCTTTATGTTGAAATTAGTATTTTGATAACAAGAAAGTTGTCGCTAAACACTCTCATATGTCGAGTTATTGCGAAAACATTTTAAATTACCTAGTTTTCCCATATTTCTCTCTAATCGTTATCTCATTTTTTATCACATACAAATTTCGTTATTTTGTGTAATTGTATCGTCCACAGCTTCAACTCCACATAAATAAGCTATTTTTGAAGGAGTTCGTGTATTAGGCTAATCTATCTCAATCCGGTTCTGCCCAATCAGAAGAACAAAACATTAATAATCCTGAACAATTTTTAATTTATCACTAGCTATAGGTAGGCGTGGCTGATAATAACATTACCATATGGAATAGATTTATCAAAAACATGTAAATCTAATGTAAAATCAACCATCAGTTTTAGGTACCGTAATTTGATAGCTTATCTCTACAGGCAAACACACCGTTGAAAGATTTAATACACTTTAAACTATAGTAAGAGAAAATTTAAGTTTCCAAAGACATATACCAAGATAGATCTTGATAGTTTTGAAACTATTAAAACTTATTTGAACGTAAAACAATTTCGGTAATATTGAAATACATTTTAAACATAATATAAATATGGATGTCAGACAATTTATTTAGTTAGATATAGATATGGTAAAACCTCAACTATCGGTAGGGTAATAAAAATTGTAAAGGGTCGACTAGATAGAATCACCCCAATAGTTATACGAAATCGACTGTTGTATATTTAGTTATGGTAGTGTAATGTTTGTGTGACAAACGATAGTGGTTTTTCCATATTTGTTCTTTGTGTAGGACATTTTATTCAATACTAAAATAATGTTAAACATTAATGTACAGATAAAAAGAAATAACGAACCATTTCTCGGTTGGTATAACGCTATAATAATGTTGCCCAACTGATATATTATCAGTGATTAAGGTTGTGCTTTTAATAAAACAGCTATACTCTTCGTATATCTTCAAGGTGTTTTCTAATAAATGGTAAACTTTTTTAAATTACAGTTTCATGTACATTAGAGGTAGTAAAATATTGATATGTATTTCAATAAGTTTATAGTAAAAAATATGCCAATTTTATAGAAATTGCTACTATATTGAATTAATTTCGTCTGTTTTTTTGTTGTTATTATTTTCGTACGATGATAGGTTTGAAAATTTACGACATCATCGGTTGAAATAGATCTACAAGAAAAAAATAACGAAAACGAGCAACAACGACATATCGAGCATTTCCAACAATATATCATATCTTTCGTTTTTTTTTTATAGCATTTTTCATCTCATCTTGGAATATCTTTTTGCAACATCTGTAAACATGTAAGATTCTATAATAAAACTTTTGTATTCGAAAAAATTTTCATTAGTTATCTATTCGATTTTAGAATTTCTACAAATATTAGTGTTGTGATGTTGTTAGTTGTTGTAATAGTTCCCCCTTCGTCAATGAAACCCTCTAGCCAGGTGTTGTGCGTACATGTAAGCGTCATTTTGAAATTTATCTCTATATATATATCCCTCTCTTTCACCCTTATTCTGTTTTGTTACTAAAAGTTTTATATAACGATCGATTTTCATAACTGTAAATTTTAATACTTTACTAAGTTTCCTCGCTTATTGTTGTATTATATGTATTCCTCAATGCTTGTTTGTTCCAACAAATTCGTCTTTAATTAAACCACAATACCCTTAACTAATCTATCTTAAGTCTATTGTGTTGTTATCTGAAGACTGGTTTTTTTTTTGTTGTGTGGTGTACTATCGATTTTTGTCACGCATTTATAATACTTGTTGTATGAATTTAATAAACCAAAACACGCCACTTTCAGTCTAGTATAAATGAGGAAAAAATCGGTAAATTACCGAAATCATAAATTACAACTTTTGCACTCTTAACAAATGAGAGGAATATGAAGATAAATATCGTCATAAAATAGTGTGGATCTTACAATTTCAGTATGTTTACTTCATGGTAAATTTAGCGTAAATCTAGCGTCAATTTGGGCGTGCTAACCTAAAGACAATAAAAGTCACTTTAGCAACGTAATAAGATGTCTGGGAAGTAAAATAATTTATTGGCACCAAAGGGTACAATATCTAGAAGAAGGTTTAAATTGTTATAAGTTATCTTAGCGACTTAAAATAGTTTTGGACGCTGCGAAATGTCTATTTTTATTGTTTTAATTGCCTCAAAGTTGAGTTGATCAAATCAAAATAGACCTACTATATAAATTTTTGACAGAAACAGTAGCGTAACCTGTGATTTCCTGCGTAACGCTTTAATTGGCATGCCTAACACACAACCACTGCAGGTATAAGATAAGGTTTTTGCTATCCAGAAACCATAACGGTTGAATCAACTTGGAGATTCTAGCAATATACCATGTATGGTTGGACGAATTTAATTTTAGTAGGATGTGTCAAGATTTGAACTAACAGCTTTAATGAAGTAGTTTGGTTACGCCACTGGCTTTAATTATATTTTTTCTAGCAAGTAATTACAAGTGAAGTTAATGCCATCAAAGTACAGTGTAATAATTTAAATGACTTTAATCACTTCATGCTGGGATTTAACATGAAATTATGAAATTCTGTGTATACCATTGACAAATTAATTTCGATGGTCTAATTACCAAATCATAAATCACTGGTAACCAAAGCCATAATTTTCATCAAATCTAGTTTTTCTTTAGTAATATTGAATGTAAAATTTTTTTTTTTTTGTTAATGTATTTCTAACATTGTAGAGAATGATGAATATCTTGGAGTAGTTTCGCTTTTTTATATCCGTTACTTTTTCCTTTTGATATTCCGAACTGTATTCCCATAAATAAAATGTAGACCGTTCAAACGACAGAAAATTTGTCCCCTATATTTCTTTCAAAATGATAAATTTCATCTTGGACATTAGATAAATTGAACAGACTAGCAAAACAATTAAATCCTCTTCTATATAGATTGTGTATATTATGTACAATCCTAATATTACATCAACGGCAATTAAATACAAAATAACCTATCTTCGTTTTCCTGCTTTGATCGGATTATTGTAGTATTTCTCAACCATTCTTTCCTAAATTCTACACACTACTATATCATTTATTTTGTCATATATCCGACTAGTAATAAGATTTATGATGAAATAGGTGGAACTGTGTTAAGTAGAATCAAACATATAGCTGTCGTCAACATTTCTACCATAAAATTTGACTATACCTACAAGCATGGGATAAAATAAAATAAAAGTGAAGGTTGATATGATCCAAGCTGGATAATTTTTGAATGAGTTTTTCGCTTGCTGGCTTGGTCGAGATATGCAAAATACTCTTGACTTTGTTGGTGGCCCCTCGGCTTTATATTTACTTTACCAACAAATTTTTCCCTACCTTGACTCTGTAGTATTATACTGTTCGCTCGATATTATTATATATGCACATCGGGAATAGGAACGAACACTACCACCACGCTTTCTCCCTGTTTTTTTTTTGCCTTGCTTTTCCTCTCTCTTTCCACTCGTTTTTCAGACGAACTTGCGATTTATTAGAGAAATGTAATAATAACGTCAAACCATATCGCATCTAGATAAATTGCAAAAATTTCTCATCAAACGTAGAGAAAGAAAGCAACTGAGAATGAACAATACTGGGTAAAAAAATGGCATGCATATTACAAATAAGTCTTCGGTTTAATGTTGTTTTTCTAATATTAGGTTGGTTATAGGCAGCTATACCTGCCTATTTTAAAGTATAAAATATGAACAATAAGAAAATCAATTACGGTTGTTATTGTTCTTTATTTGAAAAATGAAAATATTGTATAGCAGGTGTTTTTTTCAAGGATAAAGAAAAACATCAAACATTTGCGCCTTTTTATAAGGCAACATCCAAATTTGGATGTTGATAAACATTCTAATTGAACAAACAATTCCAAAAAAAGCAGTCAATAATGTGTTATCTCCTAGTTTGATTAATAATAATGTAAATTGCAAAAATTTAGTGTTATCTTATAATTAATAGAATAGTTTTTGTATAATCCTTGAACATAAGACTTTTATTAAAGAAAATTTGAGTGTATGACAGAGTTAAATTAGTTTTATGATGAAGAAACGTAAGGCTCCATCAAGTCAAGGGTTAAATTGACAGTTTGAAAATAGGTGAAATATTCAGCACGTTTATCCGGCAAGTAGGAGTGCTGGGTTCAAGCCCCGGCGGTTGAGTCGAATTTTTTTCAACTGTAATGAAAGATACAACCGTATTTCTTGAGGTTTCTTATTAATTATTTCCAAAGGTGTTCCCTTTACTATCAGTGCATATTATATATACGGGTTGAGACAGTTCAGTTAGGAACATAGGAGGAACTACAAGAACCGAGACAAACTTATTGCCTTCGTCTGGGTTGAAAAAAGATAACTGATAGAATGTTTGTAAAATTACCTACCCTCATGTTCCTAGATGAAATGTCTCAAGCTGTATATTGATTGGAATGGATAATATCTGTAATTGTGATGCTCTTTTACATTTATTATACAAAGCTTGGGCAAAAGTTCCGGAACGGTCAAATATCTCAGGAGTTGGTAAAGCTAAAAATCTGATTTTTTGGATATTTTGTGAATTATATCAACTCTCGTTATATCACAAAGTATGCGTAGACTGTATAAAGTTTAATGAAAATGAAAATAGAAAAAACTGTAATATCTCACAAACGGTTATAGTTAGGTATAGAAACCCTAATGTAGAATAGTAAAGATTAACGTGCAGAATTGAAAAATGCCCAAAAAAATATAGCATTCTATTTAAAATAAGCAAGTTGACAGCTACTTCCGGTTGAAGCGCAAGTGCCAAGTATACTAAAACAGCCTAGATCAATAGATCATAAATGAAATTTACTATCTGCAAAAATTCAGATCTTTAACTTCAGGAAATTCAGAGATATTTGACCGTTGCGGGACTTTTGCCCAACTCTGTACATCCATATGTTACACAGATTAGTTATATTCGTTTTTTTTTTTTAAAAAAAAACCATCTTGATAAGGTAGATCGAAAAATGCAAAGGGAATGGTATCGAATAACTATAAAATCTAACTTTTTGTTAACTTATATGGATTTTATAGAGCATTTGAATGTAAAAGTCTTGTAGAAATCACCCTTCTAACGTATAACTCTAAAAAAGTGCTCTTCTTAATACACATTGTAAAGATAACTGCGTCATATTTATTACAAAATATAGCTTTAAATCTTCTTTGTGGTTTCATTAAACGTCTAAAAGCGTGCGAAACTAAGTCTTGGATTTTTTTTTACTCTTTTCAAATGGATAAACTTGAGACTTTTATGACTAGCAAATTACCGCGTCTTTTTGGCTATACTACAAGATCCATTTCAAACTAAACATATTTTAGAATGTAAATTAGAAATTAGTGACAAACAGGTTCGAAATGTATTAAATTGGAACATTTAGATTGTAATTGTGCATGCGCAGCACGCTTTTGACGAATTTGTGCTATGAACCAACCTTACATTAGAGTTTCGTAATTTGTCACGATTGTAGTTAACAGAAAAAAACTAAAAGGAAATGTAAATACTTTTTTTTTCCTTTTTCTACTAAGTAATCGATAATGTCAATATGGAATTGAGCTCTTCTGAGTAATATTTCGATCCATAAAACTATCTTTTTTATAAGGTATGTTATTATAGATGGAAAAAAGACAAATATTGACCAAAATCGCAATTGATTTCATTAAAGAAATAATTAATGAAATCCAATTTGTGTGTATTTGTTAGTTTTTCTGTATAAAGCAGAATAGATTGTAATTAAATTAAACATTGTTTTTGTTATAATGAGCTTTTATATTAAAACTTGGAAAATCTATGAATGATTTTCTGAATTTTTTATAATAATAATGGATAACGATAACTGTTAAATTAAAGGTAACTTTAAATATGTTAATCCAGGATAAATCCAAGTAGAACCCTACTAACAACTCTATTTATTTCTAAATGTCATCACGACCATTGTGTTATTTATAACGGAAATTATAATCCGAACAAGTTCTTAACGTTAATCCATTTAAAGTAGTGTCGAGATGTGTAAACTACCCCCATTTTAAAACTCCAATTACAATTCCTTATTTTATTTTACAATTTGAAAGAGACTGTGACTTCGTATTCTTACCAAAAATAATCATAATAATCATAATAATAAATTTCAGATCAAGTTTTACAGTTCAAATAATGTTCACCATTTGGTTATAAATTGTTAATAAGTTTCTTCGATATCAGTAAGTTTGGTATGTCAAAGTTAATCACGGACGGATTCTTCCGATCCGGGAAACGTGTTATCGCACCACCAACGAACCAACCAACCAACCAACCACCCTTTCTCTAGTAATGTCGCTTCCTGTTTGCTAACGAAATCTCTAAATTACCATCGTTTGAAGTTAGGGTGTAAAATCACAAACACATACATACATAAACCCTTAAAATCAAATAGATCACTAATGATTATTAAATTTCCCTTATGTAGTTGAATTTTAATACAATTATTCAAGCTATCCTATAGATTTAAAGTAGTTGAAGATATTTATTACTCATATAGATATATTTAGAGAGAATTGTCTTACCGGATAATTCCATTTATAACTCGACAGGATTAAAGTAAACATTGAACATTGTGTGTTAGTATGTGTGTTGTTTATCGATTACTACTACTGGGGTTAACTATAGACTATATAACAGAATGCTGGATACGTGTAATGGATTTTGTTTTTTTTTTTTTGTATTTTTCCCATTCTCTTCTTTATGTACCAACATGGTAGATGGATTAAATGAATCCAACATTTCTGGTTTGATTAACTATGGAGAACACGTTTTTTGGTTCTAATCTCACCTATCCTTGTTCTACGTATGTGTTTTTATTTTAATTGTTGAACAATATTACCATAAACCAAATTTTAATTATAATTTCCACAGGGGATCATAATCTAAACAAAATGCTCGGATGCGTATAATTTTGCAACAATATAAATTAATTTCTGTACAGTAATTATTACTCATACTATGTCTCTCTCTCTCTCTCTTCCACTAATTTATTATTTTATTCTAAAATTGTATCAACAACTATGGTGTGTTCATGTTACATGCCGTTAATGTTGTAATTAATGTATATTGTTAACATTTCTATTAGTTAACGATTTTCACTAAATTACCGACAATCTCGCTCTGCTTATATATGTGTGAATAAACGTTTGTACCTATATTTAAGGGTGGTAGATTTTATCGACGAAAATTGATAGAACACGAATTCACCACTTGTTCTCTCTAAATCGTTTCTTTCTTCATATACTCTAGTCAGAATTCATCATATTTCTTCAAGCTGGACATTTATTGGGCGTCGTGGGCAAAAAAAAAAAACAAGTAAAAACTACATATTTTTTCTGAAAGAAAAGTTCGAGAAGATGTTATAATTTTTTATGTTTTCCTTTTCTGAAAGGTAAAATATCGCTAAACTTCATTTTATTGTCAATCTGATAAAACAATATTGAAGTTGATAAAAGGAGCAAGTTGTAATTATTTGAAATAATAGTTGAGTGTTTGTATAAGAACTCGATTAAGTACCTACAGAATATTTTACTGGAAAACCATCATTTTTCAAATCAAACCCGTATTTATAAAACAATCAACTATGCCACACTACTATTCGGTGTCTGATAACGCAGTGTAATCAATGTAAATGGGATCAAAACAATTGTAATTCTTAGAAAAGGTTTCAAATTTGAGATTGGTAACACGTCTGGCTAGATGGAGAGTGGGTTCGTATCCCAATGAGTGAGTTGAATTTTTTCTGAGTATTGTGAGAAATCAAATCGATTCCATTATTTTATTTTGTTTGTTTGTACCGCATTTTGTGTCTAAAAGCTATGAAACCATTGACACTTGATCTGGTTTTTGTTTTGTAATTTTTCAGCAAGTTTCTATTGTAATTTG
Organism: Lydus trimaculatus; assembly: GCA_037414755.1. Taxonomy (NCBI): domain Eukaryota; kingdom Metazoa; phylum Arthropoda; class Insecta; order Coleoptera; family Meloidae; genus Lydus; species Lydus trimaculatus. The sequence goes on along the minus strand of JAZBGY010000256.1, from coordinate 7,227 downwards.
TATCAATTTAGAAATTTATGATTGACACACAGGAAATTTACATTTAGCTATTTGTTTTCAATTAATCGTTCATTATGTTTATTGTATTGTGTTTCATTGTTTGATTATTGTTAATCAAAATTAAACACAGATGTTTTATTTCATTTTTAATTTACAATTTATTTACAATATGAACAGTTTAAAATTCATTAACTAAATAAATATTACCTACAAGTAGACAAACATGTTGGAAAAACTCATTTTCTTTAACATGCTTCTTTATTTAGGCGTGAAATTACTTTCGGAACATAGATAGCTGTGATAGATAGATAGTCTTTTATTCTTCCATCACAAATGGTCAGTATAATGGTAGGAACTAAACCATTACTCGTGTTTAAAACCATACAGAATCTTCATAAAATTAATATCATATTTGTAAAACGTAACGTCCTTATGGTTGGTCAAACCATGCACCTTTAGAACACTCTGAAAAGCGGCCGAGGGGAGCGTACCCTACCACTCTTGAAGACAGATACATGTTGAGAGGTTGTCCTATTCTTTCTAACTCATCGTGAGTACGCATGTATTTATCAACCTCACAACGGAATGTTTTATAAAGCAACGATGCGTAGAAAGTTAAAGAGGAACAACAAACCACCTCGCTATTCTCAGCCTTAAAAAATTGCTCTGTACGAAACTCCACAGTTATCTAGATAACATAGGAATTCGGAGTCTTGCTATGTCCATGATTCAAACAGCAGGGCCAAAACTAGCTATAGGCAGAGTAGGCACCAGCCCAGGGGCGTCAATGGACTATGGGCGCTAAATTCATTATTTTACGGAAACTGTCCGTAAATGATAGAAGATGGACGGTTCTATATGGAAGCAAAGTTGCGTATTTAACAGATATCTTTTACCGTTTACGCATTATACAGAGGATAAACCAAAAATTGCTATTTTCTATTTTCTCTTGTAGCACCTTTATTCATAAAAATATCCAGAAATGTTAGGAAAACTTTATAATTGAGATGATAGATGCTTTAATCATGTGGAACATTTAGTCTCATCCGGGCCATCATTAACTTAATTTTTTTAATCTTCAATTATTTACAGTTTCCAAGATCGTAATGTTAGATCACGATAAAAAAACAACCCGTATATTATACGAGTATTTCAATATTTGTAATTTTTTTCTATATTTTCGAAAGGGGCTCTAATATCTCGATTTGTCTACACCCTTGTTTCGGTCCTGTCGAACAGAGCTAGAAACCAATAATGTGCAAATTGTAGTTATTATAATATTAAAAATGTATTGAAATGGCAATAATAATAATTCGGAATCGAATAATATGCTCATATAGTGAACAGCAAGTAACAAGTACAATATGACATTATGAAAGCTACTATCGTTGTTCGGCAGACTATATGCCATTTATTAATTTATGTCATTGATGTACAGAATACTAGCTGAATTGTTCCGAATGCATCTATCGATGACGATTATTAACTTGCACAAACTGATGGATATTAATGTCTCTTGTGGCCATAGATGGACTGTCATATTCTAGTTTAACTATCAGATTAAACATACTGTCAGATTTCATGTTATAAATTCAATAATTCAATCGGTTTTTATGCCAAACATTAAATATTCATTAAAGTTCAGCTAAAGTTTCTATTTATTTTCTTTGTGAATAAAACATTTCCTACAGGAGAATGTTTTATTTTTTATTATTATTAAATTTAACAAAAATAATGAAGGTTAAGTAAGTAAGCTTGGTACCTATTTGTTGTAAAAACCGTCCGTCAATATCCAACAACAATAACAATATTACATATCGGTTTTACTTTAAGTAAATAATGATACAATCAATCATCATCGTTTATATTACACCAATATTGTGATGATATCAAATTATATTGTGTTTTGTATTTGGACCTAGTGATTAAATGTAGATTTTTCTTTCACAATACTCAATTTTTTTTGTATTTTCTACCATTATCTGCATTTAATGAAGCATTGAAACCAATACTTAGACTATTGTTAGTTAAATCTGATAACACACAATACTATCAGAATCAAATTTAGTCTAAAAATTAGCTCCAATATCAATCACTCACTTTAACACCATATTTTAAGCTCGTTTCACACGATTGATAATGTAAAAAGATCGCCATTGTTCTTTGTGATTTCTCTAGTTCAGTAAAAACAAATTTTTATGTTGGAAATGTTATTACAGTGTTTCTAGTCTTCTGTCTAAAAAAATCCTCTCAAACTCCCGGACTTGAACCCAGAACGCCTACTTGCCAGCCAGACATGTTCCCAATCTCACCACAAACCAGTCTACTTATCTTCAAACTATAGAAATGAAAGTCATCAGGAACAATAACAGTTAGTTCGACCACGTAAATAATTAATATTAAAGATAACGAAGGCGGGTATTTTATGTCTAGTCTGAAGATAAGTAAACGTTTTCGTCGGGTACACACAGCAAATAAGACTTCCGGGTTCAAGTCGCGGAGGTTGAGTTGAACTTTTTCAGATTATTATGACGGATAAAACCTCCGTTATATCTAGTGTTTTATAATTTGTTATTTATCGTTGACTTTATTATAAACATTAATTCCAATAATAAAAATAGGTAGACACTAATTACAGCTTGGTTACTGTTTCAATCAATAGTTTGATTTTTCTTTTGTTATTAACAAAATATCCAACGATTTATAAGTTTAATCGTGGACGAAGCGAATTTGGAAGCATTATGAGATGCCATTTCTCTTAAAAACTAAATTAACCTTCTGTTTTGATAGTTTTCTGTCAAGATTTCTTATGTTGGTAATAACACTTGTTCAACTAGTTTGGTTGGATAAACTTCTAGAGTTGTTGTTGTTGTTGTTGAAAATATCTTCAGTAGAAATTCTGTCCAGTTCTCTAAACTATTTCCTTGGAACAGTTTTAGGGATAGCGAAAGTTTAGTTTGGAAATCATTTCAGTAAAGTATTCTTACATATTTCTATAACATTGTTGACTATTCATTTATATTAAATTAAACTCTAAATAAAATCATAATAGTAAAATTGGATAGTTTTGTAGTTATTTTCGGTATGATTGACAAAACGTCTCTCCTTAATTTAGGGCCTTTTGTTCAGATCTGGCTTAAAGCTAACATGTACCGTTAAAACCGTTTGTTTTCTTGATTGAGAGCCCTTTAGATTAAAGAATCATCTTAAAATGTTTTGATATGGCCTATACTAGTCATACTAAATTAAAAATTTATAAGATAGGTTACTCTCCCTTGAACTATAAACTAAATTTACCTTTATGGTTAACAGTATCCAACGAATGGAGCAATAAATGGCACACGTTCATCTACCATTGTATTACTTTTACTATTTATACATCAAATAGTTTTATATGTTTACAACTGGAATGTAGGGAATAGACTCTATATATACATTAAAGATAAATGGTGTTACTGAATCCCTTCGTCTGTTGTTTTACAAATAAATGTAGGTTTTTTGCTGTTGAAATAGGCGGATACTACACCTACTTAAATTGACATCTAGATTTGTTATCTTATGTAGAAACTGAGATTTACACGATACGCACACAATTCACTCATAAATTTCACTTTGATAGAAGACTTGATTGTCAATAATACACAATGAATTTTAGTCAAGACAACAAAACGAAAAATAGTTGACCTGTTAACATTTATTGTTCACCGTACGGCCAAGTTTCATTATCTGATTCAATTAAGTTGGCTAACAGGGTGAAGCCAAGCCGTATTTTGTACTGGATACCAATAAACTGTCTATTCACTAGTAGTGGACAAAGTTTCTGGCTAGGTTTACCAACCAAAAAAAGACCTGCAAGAAGACTGTTTTACTTGTGTAATTCACTACGGTAAAATAATTTTAGAAAGATAAATAATTAAGTTGAACTTTGTAATTGCAAGCATATTTATTAATGAATTTAAAGTTTAATAGAATTAAACTTGATAAGCTAGTGCTTCACCATAGCTATAATTTGTTTTCAGTGACAGGGATATAATTGAATCCTGACTGTCAAAGTATTAAGTTGGCTAATTGTCCTGCGTTATACAGTTGTTCCGGATATAAATTCATCAAACTGAATTATATTGAACATATTTCAGATGTCCATTTTTCTTTTTTTATTTTTTAATTATAATTAATGTCATTTAAATAAAACCAATTAAGAATTATTTTCACATTTTCTATTCTCAAACAAACTTTCTCGATTGTTAATTCATCTTCTCACTTTTATAATATAGACCTTTTATCATATTAATAGCACTCTTGATAATTATAACGTTTTTGATATTTCAACAAATTTTCTTCTTTATGAAAATTTAGTTTTAGGAGGGATGGTGGTGGAAAACGGTAGAAATCAGTCACTTTATATTCAAAGATCGGTGCAAGTATTTTAAATGACTTCTTCAAACTTGATTCGACGTCTATATACCTGATTATTATTCAGTGAATGATCAGAAAAAGGGGAAAGTATTCAAAGATATGATTAGATTATTTTGTTGGGAATTCGGTAGTTTATTGAATTTTAGAAGAATCGGTACAGTGGTAAAACCTCAATTCCAACCATAATTGAAATTTAAATTTTATAAATAGCAACAAATATAATTATTTATAAACCATACATACATATATACATACAGACTTGATGTTTCTAATGCGAACATAGAAAATACCAGCTCCACACACTCCTTCAGGGGAAATTCCGGCTCTTGACACCACCTACTCTTCAACTTTTCCACAAATATCACACTCTCTTCCATTCACAAAAGTCTTACTTAAATTTTTCCATCTTTGTTAAGATCATCGTCAAAAAAATCGAAGTAGATTGACATTCTCTCTTAAATACCCGTTTATTTTAACATATGGGAAACCCCTAAAGCCCCATGGCGCGTGATTTGGGGAGCTACGAGCCAGGCTCGGCAAACCACGGACTGTGGAAACGGGCGCGCCAGCCATTTCTGCTCCGGCTCGGGATCGCTTGTGTTTTCCCACCAATTGTCGGTGAATTTGGCACGAGCCAAAGAGAAGGCAAGTCTCCTCAGACTCAGACCTGATACATAAGAAAATGTAAGTTTGCCACACTTCAGTAGCGCCTAGGTTGTCGTGGATAAATGTGGTTATTTTTTCATCATAAATTAAAAATGAAATGAACAAACGACATTATTTTGGAGTTTCTGTCGCTTTATGAAGGGGAGCCGGCGATATGGAATCCAAGACATCTAAACCATAAAAACCGAAACCTTGTTCACAATGCTTGGAAGCGCATAGAGGAAAACTAAACTGGACTACAACATTGTCAAAACTTGCCAAGCCAACACCAATCACATACGCATCGTGGTAATATTATCCCCGAGCCAAATCTGACCAAGTCTCTATAAGCCAGGCTTGCCAAATCACACACCATGGGATTCCGGTCTTATTAGGAACGCCAAGTCTGTATAGAACTTGTCGGGGCACGAATCTACAACTCCTACTTGCCGGGCAGACGTATATGGACCATTACGCGTTGAACGCTGTTGCATTGTATGCATTGATAATAAATAATTACCTCCATTCAAAAAACTATATTTATAATAAATTCAAGTGTATGATGGTTTGAAATCAACAATAAAACGCAATTATATGACAAACAAATGAATTTGCAGGAATTTATGAGTTATGAGTTATTAATGTTTTTGAATATCCAGTATTTTTGTGAAATAAAGTGGAATGTATTGCTCCAATTATCTGTTAATTTGATTGAATTAATCTGACTATTCATAAATTTCATTTATATTTTCAACAAGTGGATATTTTTTTCTATATGTATGACAATAATAATAATAATAATAATAATAATGATAATAATTAAAATTAACCACCCAAGTTTTAGGTGTCTGCATTTTCAGCCATTTCCTATACTTTGAATAATAACATGTAATGTAATTCCGGCGAATATGTCGGCCCCAACTTCCTTTCCACTTATACACCATAGAATATTTTCGAGGGGAAGTTCTTGATATTATATTGTTGGTATACACGCGAGCTAACAAATTCGATTTGTAATGCAACATTGTCGACATAGTGTTGAAGGTATAAGAAATAATTTTTAAAAAAAGAAAATTATTTGCAACTTTCCCCGAGAGATACGATGTTCTGTTTAAGAATTTCAAACAGTTCATGTTTCAACGATTCTTTTTATTTTATTATTTCAAACTTATTGTGTGTGTGTGTGTGTGTGTTATTTTTTCACGAAAAACATTGCGTTTAATTTGGTGTTTTGTAAAGTATGAGTATGTTTGTATATGTATGCGTTCATAATTAATGTGATATCATTATACAATACTACTACCCTTAGCATTGTTTTATACGGTCATGAAACACATACTGGTCATTACATGCAACACACACACACACACTCATTTGAATATTTTGACCCTATGTGACAATTTGAATATTTAGCCTATTTTTAGTGTCAAATACCAACCCTCTATATAATCATTCATTTTTTACAAGTAGCCAACAAATTAATTCACATTGCATATTCAATTCATCTACTATTACCTTTTTCAAACATTTTCAACACAATTTGCATTTTTATACACTGATATTTACTTTTTTTTTGTTTGTTTTTGTATACAATTCTGCTAACAAACTTAAATTAACACATAATCTATAAGAAAAATACGTAATTCCTACCATAAGCAACATTTGGATACTTTGAACAGTAAATCTCATACAGCTTTAGTAAATTTTCAGCTGTAATAAATTCACGAAGCTCATATAGATCCCTATAACGCCCATTAGTCGCCAGACAAGCTTTTATCCAAATATTCAATCCACTGTTGCAGAATTTTGGCGGCCCATTCTTTATGAATACACCATTGTTGCTTTAGATGTACGTAGAAAACTTATCTCTAGAATAATGACAGGATGAACGCAAGCTAGTTTTTAACAAAAAGTGGGAACATATAAAGCGACTGTTCTATACAACATATTGAATAAGTGGATCATTATATCGAAAGAACATGCGTATATTTTGATAAATTTTAGGGTAAATTGTAGATGAAAACTATTTTGTCACAGGATGACTTATCTATACTTCTATGAAAGAAAGAATAGAGGACGATCCTCCATTTCAGTTCGAAAAAATGTCACCCTCAGCCGGGACTCGAACCCGGGTCTCCCTTTGCTCTCGCGGCGTGTGGGTATGCT
>JAZBGY010000255.1:26649-80564 GCA_037414755.1 Lydus trimaculatus | reverse complement strand
ACAAACACAATAAATCCCAATTGTTTTAAAATAAACGAAAAAGCTGAGATCTGCAAACTTATTTCAACTCTTATAAACACGTCACTGACCTTAATTTATTTATGAATGGGACTGCTTTTTAAATCACGATTTTGTCAATTTTTTCGAATTTTTGAGAAAGCAAATTACGAATTTTGAAAATGAAAATTTTTTTTTGTATTTAGTTTTTTCAGAATATTGGATATTAGTATAAGTTTCAAGGGAAATTTTGATTTTTCTAATTTATAAAGACGTTCAAAACCGTTTTATGGAAATAGGCTCCTAAGGCCCTGTCCTCTAAATTCATAGTAAAAGTTTTTAAATTAATGCATGAATAAGGAAGTTATGGAGGTGTTCTTGTTTACGTGGGACAGCCTGTATTTCGGAACGGTTCTATTAAGCGTATTTGGTTACACATAGTGTAGAATGTAACAAATGCAAACTGAACAACTATTAATTCCGAAAAATAAAACAAATTAAGTTCAATTTGATATCAATAGATACAGTTTCCAGATTTTGGTGTCTTCTTGGTGTCATAACTGTATGTCTTTTTGGTAGCAAGCGAGAATAGTAATTTTAAAAGAAAATCCACTCAATAGCAAGATTCAGATTTGCTTCCTGGAATTTACAGTTAAACTTGAAACACTTTGCATTCTATTTCTCACATTCTCGATGAGTTAAATCTGAAAGGAAAATTTGACAAATTTCTCATGTAAAATGTTGAAACTTGCATACGTTCCTTTAGTCCTAGTAGTCATTGAGACGACGAATTTGCTCGATAAATAGAAAGTAGCAAAACACAGACAACGTTTGATTGTTCTTTCAGTATCACTATAGACGTATCCCATAGTAATAAAATTATTTAAAAGTTGACTTCCGTATTGGTAGTCTCTGGATGCTGTAAATCATGAAAATCTTAACATTCACGTTAGTTTCAAGTTCATTGAAGACTTCTTCAGCAACTAACAACTTAGGATGTATGGTGCCATTCAGAAATCTTGTACTGAAATCTTTGTAGTCTTAATTTATTATTCAAATCAACTCTATTCGATTTAGCTTTTTGTTGTCATCTTCATTCTTCAATCGTTCATTTTACTGTTAAGATTAAGCACTTTATCCGTCTTTCTTTTCATATACTGTTTACTGTATCACTTTTATATCTACATTCAAACGACAAACAAAAGGTGATTGTTAATCTTTAACAAACGACTTATCCTGTTTTATGTGCAAGATACTATAGTGTAGTTACGTTTTAAACTTTAATTTTATAGGTGTTGCATGTATGTACAATACAATAGCAACGATATTGTTCTATTTGTTTGAGTTTCATGTAATGTCTATCTTTAATATAAGTTTCACAAAAAGAATGGTAGCTATATTAGCAATGCTATTGGTTCCTTATTTAGAAAATAATTGATAACAAGAGACCATTTTAAATATGTTGGATATTAAAAGAGGGGTAAATACCTGTCTGATAGGTAGTAGATTAGAATTTTTATTTAAATTTATTTGATTTGCCTACAATCACATGGTAAAATTGAACAAAAATATCACTTTATAGAATGTATGTTACGGATTCTCACATAATATGTTAAATTTGCAAGATTTTCTGAAAATAATCCAGCTGGCAAATGTTTTTAATAATGTTGGCTATAAATTTTCGGCAACTTATATCTATTTATTATAGACCCATTTTTAATCGCAAAACTTTCTCATTATATACGTACACAATTTAACTATTTAGTAAATGTAAATAAATATAGTTTTGGCAACTATCAACGATAGACTGGAACAATAACTGAAACGGCTGTTGTAAGTCGAAAGATTAAAATATTCAAATAATCTATAACGGACTCATTCTAATTTAGACTTGGAATAAGGAACTCGCAGTGCTACACAGATGATAACTGGAAGTAAATCAAATGCATTTTAGTCAGATTAATTATAAGGTCAGTACAGAAATACACGACAGGGTAACGGGACCATAATACAAAAATAAGATACTTCTTTCCTCGTTTCACTCATGGATTGTGTGAACACAGAGCCCTAAAATGCAGAATCAATTTTTTATTATTGTACAATAATTGGTATGGACAGATAAATTCAGTATGTTTATTGATCGAGTTATAGTTCTTTCATGTGACAAATCCGAATCTTCTGGATAACATGTGCAAAATTAAATTAGCAACAGTTTTGTTGAATTTCTTTGGGTATGATATTCGGGCCAGATCAGGCAGATGAAGTTTATATTTTCGTACCCTTATGTTGATAAGCTTTTACGAGGTAATGTGCATTAAATCTGGTTCGCAGGAAATTTATATTTTTTGAATAATAACGAAATAGCACTAAACCGTACTGATAAGTAAGCAGATCTCAATATAGAATTGTAAATATTCGATCTACATCATTCTGTTTTAAAGTAATAAAATTTATATAACTTTGTTGTTTAGTTGTGGAATTTGGAGAAGTGCCATACCAATATATTGCACTTGTATTTGTACAATACGTATAATGTAATTGGAATCTCAAGGTATATGTTGTGTTATTACTATAGCAAAAGGCTTGCTAACATTGCAGATTGGCTTTAAACGAAGTACAATTTTCGTTACTGTTGTTGTTTCGGTTGTAACACTCTTTTTTTTCGTCATTTGTTTAGCTTGTTTGGTCACGATTTAACAATTCAACTGTGTTCAATCAAATCAAAGTTATAACTTTATTAATCTGGTGTGGCTTTATATTTTATGATACATTCATTTGAATTATGTCTTTTAAATTGCTTCCTTCAAAAAAAGCAACCTAACAAGATCAATAATTCTGTTATATGCCAATATAAAAATACTTTCTCGTTGAATTAGGGCCTACATATGTATGCTTTCTTTTTATAAATTACTCGTATTCGTATAACGAATAAATTCACAAATAAATATTGACATAAAGGCATTATTATGGCAGTTGTATGTTACTTTACAACGGACCAGAATTCAAAAAAATTCAGATCGAATGTTGGCACATAAGAATTTTTGATGTTGTCGTTTTATTTACACTCGTTGTTTTGTGTTGTGTGTGTTATTCTCAAATGAAAGTTCAAAAAGTACAAAACGGCTATATTGAATGAACAAGAATAATGTTTATATAAAGTAATAATGAAATTTATTGTCGCATATTTCGTTTGTCTTTTGAAAATTGGTCATAAATGAACATATATAAAGTGGTATTTACTATATGAAACTAAATTTAACGCTCTCTATTAAATGAAAATTAATTAATCAATCATTTCATGATATGGTGGTGTTACCCAGATTAAACTATAAATCCTGCAGTTAAGTCAACCGCTGGTGTAGTAAAATAGAGGTTACTGTTACAATATGTCACCATTCAAAATCATAAACATTTCATGAAAAGAATCTGTATTAATAAGCAAGTTATGCACCGGCATTGTCGTTAACCGTGGTAAATATAAATTGTACGAACAGTAGTAAGAATTTAACACAACAGATTATCATGTGTATCCTATCAAGAAAAGAATGTTTAGTACATTCTTTATTGAATTAAATATCCATAAAATGTAAACAAACAGTACCATGGTTGTTAAGAATGTAAAGTGGATCTGGCAGTATTTTCCGACATATTATCAATTTGTTTCTGTGTCTATTAAGTGTTAGTCAACCTAGCTTTAAGGCATCTTACGGATAAGTACTGTGGTGCGTTACTATTGTCGCACGTAATTTTTAACATCTCCACCGTCTGTAACGAGATATACAGTAAATTTTGATAAAACGGGTTAAGAGTATATCAAAAAATAGCAATATTGATTAAGAGATAAGGCAACTCTATTTCATTGGAGGACAGTTGTGTTTCATTGTTTGTTCTTTATTGGTGTATAACAATAGGCACAGTTTAGAAGTCAACGCAAAATCAAAAGAAATTCACTTAAAAATAAACGTTTTTTTAATTTAAGAATGAGTCGGACCGCTTTGTTTTGAATTAGTTCGAAAATCCGATCCAACATCCTGTCAACAAGCACTTTTAAAATATTTTGATAGATGGACCTCCACGCTTCAATTACAACATTTTTCAATTCCGATACATGTTCATATTGTTTGTTTTCCCTGTAAATTTCACGTGCCACATCGGATTTTGATCTTGGGAGCAGGCTGGCCATTCCAAAATTTTCATATTGTCTGTTTCTAACTAGGTGTGGGTCTTGCAGCTGCTGTGCACAAACGCGTTATTATGTTGAAATATTCGTTCTGTGTCGCTATTTTCTTGTAAATATGGAAGTCAAAAAGTACCCAGTAGTGTGGTTGGAAAAGCCAAATCGAGCATTCCGTCAAAGCAGAAAGCTCCACAAACCATTCAACTACCGCCTCCAAAATTTCTCTTCAAAAAATAACGAGACTCTTTTCTTAAATCTCTCCAATGTGATTTAAAACCATCAGGATCATCCAAACTGAATTCTTTTTTCACCTGAAAAGATAATCGAAAGTAGCAAATAGGGTCAAAACAATGAAAAAGCGTTGTCTGTGCATCGAAAACTAACTGCTTTTATTGTTATGCCCTAAACTGTATGTCAAGCCAGTGTCAATACTAAGAAGTGTACCTGTTCTCTAGGCACGAAGCCAAGGAAATCTGATTCTATACATTAAGATATCCCATGATGAATTGTTTTATTCTTAAGGCCCATACACACATACAGGAAAATCGTAATCCGGATAGTGTGTAGGCAAGAACTGACAGATTTATCGGACAGTTCGGTCGGTCGGATGATAATGAAAAATTGGTGAGGAAAAACTGATAGATCAGAACTGTTCAGGTCGATCGTTGTGTGTGTAGGGTCGTCAGTTCAGATCAGTTTAGTTTGGTTGCAGCCGCCATTTGACCAACATAAGGCCAGAACTGTTCAGTTTTTTCTCACAGACATTCCAGCGTGTGTGTAGCCTAGGGGGTATTCAGTTTTTCCTCAAGGAAGAACTGTTCAGTTTTTCCTTTTCGATTTTCCTGTGTGTGTGTGTGTGTGTATTACACACAATTAGATCAGTTCTAAATTTAATAAACGTCTGTTTCTGATAATTTATTAATGTCAAAGTCTTATTGTTACAAGAGCGTCGAATTTGGCTTCAATAGCCTCATACACGATGACAAGCAACTTTCCGGATGAAAAATTAAGCAATTTATCATATTTAGTGTTAAGTGGGATTTACTATGTATGTAAATACAGTAATTTCAAGAAGAGGACTGGATGACTAATAGATAAAGCACGAGAAAACGTTTTAAAGCTCACGATTGAGAAATCAAAGAATAAAAGAACGAATCGGATTGCTGTTTGAAGAATTTCAGTTAGTTTTCATTATTCGGTTGCTAAATACCGGTCTGCAATTTTTAATAGTTTTAATAGATTGAACATATCTATACCTATAAGTAAAATCTTCCAAATTTTACGATTAAACTGGTTATCCTGACTAATCCCTAAGATTGTGGATATCCACATATTGCTACCGCTATAGTATCAGTTCAGGTAGAAACAGAAACCATTAAATCACAATATATATTTTACGATTATATAACATAAACTCTGTGCACTATTTTGTGTATCTCTCTGTTGATCCTATTGTGGTAGTAGAGATGACGACAGTAGTAGTAGCAGTGGCTAAGGCAATAGTAAACGAATGCAATAAAATAAAGTAAAATGCAGTTTTACGTTCACTATGGTGGATAGTTACGATTTCGAAATTTTAATACGGTCGTATCGTTAAAATGGTAAAATGGTATGACCCACCACCGGGAGACTCCAAATACCTAAAACTGTGATTACTTAGTGTTATTATTGCTTTTGGTATGGAATTGGAATAGGGTGATGGTGTTTGGTGAATGTTAAAGGAGGTCATGTGAATTGTAGCTTACTAACCCCGTCTGTAGTTTTATAACTTGACTGTTTCTGTTTTATATCACATTATTTGTATTGTATTCACATATTATATTGACTTTTGGTTAGTTTTATGATATGTTTGCTGAAAATTACGATTATTTTTCAGAACAATTACTAGCTTTATTAAATTTCATAAATTAACAATGTCTGTGTGTCCACTGGGAATTAATCAATTAACGAAAGCAATGAAAGCTAAGGGGGCTATTCGTGTATCTTTATTTTAGAAGCCGCACTTGCCACTTCTGGTAGCTTCTAAAACATATTCCATAAACACAGAAAAGTGAGATTTTTCTTACTTATTCCCTTTTCACTGCGTCTACCTCTAATACTCTATTAGCGCTATTCCTGAGTTAAAATAAAAGGAATCTGTATCGTTGATCCAGGACTGGCGTTTACACGAAATTAGCAACAGTGATAAAAGTGGTAATTTTAGTAGTGTTGATCTGATTATTTTTATTATCGTTATTATCCTCGTCACTGTAGTTTCCCATCAGTAGATTTTTTTCACTTTTTAAAGAAAAGCTGTCTAATAGCCTTAAGCTCTAGTTTCTTGTTTAATTTAACCGTACAAGTAGTTAAAAACGCATCAAAAACTGGAGCCTTTGAATATCATTTTTTATGTTAAATCCAGTTTAATTGATTATATTAATTATGTATTCCACATGTCAGAAACAGTTTTAAATTGATAAGTGCGGAAACGTTCTTCTGTGGCGCCAAATCGATTCGAAATTCCTCTTGTTAGATTTCTGCAGATTATAAAATAGTCGTTATCGATGGAGACTGGTCAATGGTTTTGTTAAATTACATTAGAGCTTTGCATGAGAAAGGAAAATTCTCGATTTTTGTCTCGTCTTATCACATTAGGATCAGACGAGAATGAGACGGGATGTATTCATCAAATATTACACAACTATACGTAGGAGAAAACGTCTTTTGAAAGTAATAAAATCCTTGGGAAATTATTAATATAAAATTTATTCAAACAGGAATGTATTGATAACATTCTAAACATCGAAGGATTTTTTTCTTTTAACACAATTTTTTTATTTTTTCGAAATATTGAAAGAATTAAATGAATCAATTTCGACTTGTGAGGGATGGGATTGCAGTGTAGGATGAATAACGTCACGAATGTCGGTCTCGAGTAAACAGTATATACGTTTTTCTTAACAGCAGGTATAGGTTAACGTATTTTTCGTTGATTTTCTTCATGGCTGTGTTTCACTATAAGAGGATACTCAAAAGTTTCAGTATTGACGAGACCGAAACGATATTTTTTAGAAGTCTCGGATCGAATCGTCCCGTACGAAGCCCTACAATGTTCATTTCTAGTAATGTTATGTTTTTTTTCAACATTACTTAAGTAATATTGCGTGAAACTAAAGATTAATATTCATTACATGAAGTCTTCTGTCATGTAGAGGAAAGTCGTGTAATGTGGGACCTTTTCAATTTTGAAGTTTCTAGATAATATAGCGTCATTTTTCATGTATCGGAAACACTACCCTTATACCCAGTAAACTAGAAATTATAATAAAAACATAATTACATTATGTGAGAAGAGATCATCCTTTATCTGTTTGGATACTATTTCATATAAGTTTTGCCCGCAGTGATGTTCGTCGAGAGAGAGTGATCTCACGTCTTGTCTTGCATTTCGAGAGATAATTCACATATCGTCCCGGATTATATTGTCGAGGCGAGACGAGAGCTGCGAAACTCTTGTCATCTCTTGTATCGCATCAATATCTGACACATAGTTCAGCACTTATGGGGCGGTATATTGTTATAATTTATTGTAAGACAACATCCTTCCGAAACTCTAGTAATTATAGCACTGTTTGAGTTGGCGATTATTCGAGTTATTATTTGATTTTTATGGTTTGTAATCTTTGAAATCTACACATTAGAAGATGCCCACCATGCGTCCCCAAGATTCTATACGTGTTACGTATACATCGCTGTTTTTCATCCTTAGTGGGGCTTGTATATTTTTTTCGATTTGTTCTTCAACCCTGTACTTAACAATACGGCTCTCTCTCTCTACGTATCCAGTGTCGTACGTATTCAAAAGCCGGATTAATCATTGGAAGACACAAAAACTGACTGATCTATGGATCGGCTCAAGCTTTACTTTGTCTGTCATTTGTGTATCCTGAAGTGGATTGAAACAACATTAAACGTGCATGGAAGTTGTGCGAGAAAACAAGATGGTTGTAAAGCACCCGGACCAAATTACACAATATGTTCATTATTAACATGAAAGTATGAACCATGAATACGAATAATTTTGAAGCATTATAAAATGTTCCATTTAAGAAATTATTATTAAACGGCCTAGTGTTGTGCAAATATTTTTTTTATTGGGTCATATGCAAAATTGCCGATGCAATCAATAAAAAAAACTCTTAAAGTTAACCATTAAATATTTAACAAAAAGTGGTTGGCAATAGATAAATTGGCTTTAATTAAAATTTCAAACCATTTTAATAACAATAAACATATCGAAGGCGGAGTTTATAAAATTGTAAGCCATTACATACTTATATGTCATAAAAAATAATTTCTATACTATCTACAATCATTTCATTTTTATCTTGTCTCTCACTTCCCGTTCTTTGAAAACATGTGTAAAATAAAATATACATAAAGACTCTCTCACTCACAACATCATTATCCAATAGAAATTTAGATGGCAGTTAAAGGTGGAGCATATATACCACTAACAGACTATTCCATTGGATGGTTGTTATTATATTGAGGCTTGATAGGTGTACGAGAGACGAAAAACGTAATTGAACGATTTGTATGTGTTGCAATGGCGTTTGTTTTGTAGTAGGGAGGTAATAAATATATGAATAATTAATTTACTGTAACTAATAATTTTTAATTGTTAATCGTTTGTTTCGCTCATTCCCAATAATAAACATGCAATTAAAAACAATATTTGATCGTAAGTTGACGTCAAACAGTCATATAATTTGTTGACAGGCAAATTTTTAACTTTAAACATTAATTTATGACCAAGTTCTTCAAGCGGTAATTGTGAACTATATCCAGCTACCACAATACTCTTCCTAATGAAAGCTGTATTTTTGTTACAGTCCAGAGTACAGACCTGCTAGAAGATTGCCAGAAATTATTGGAACGATTCAAATATCCATGGGAGATGATGCCACTGATGTACGCAATATTAAAAGATGCCCGAGCAGATTTGGAAGAAGCATCTCGACGGATTGATGAAGGTTTGATTATTTTCTCTAAACTACCGATAATAATTTCCAATTCTATCAAAAAAATTTGTGAAACAAATTCCAAAGAAGTTAAATTTTTTTTTTTTTTGGATTTTGTTGATTATCTATTTGTATAATTTTATTTATTGTTTGATAATGTTTAATTATTAACTTGACTGGATTTAGGGAAACGTGTTGTGAATGAATATTCAAGAATCCACAACCTCAACATGTACGATGGCGTGGAACTGCGAAATTCAACGCGTCAGTATGGATGATTAAAAAATTAACCATCACCCAAAATTATTAAAATTTCATTAATTATTTTTCAAAATTTTTAATTTTACTTAATGAAATTTTGGGTGTAATTTTATAATTTTTCTTTTAATTTAAATCTTTTTCAAATTAACGTTCGCAATTCGTTTAATAATTTCGGATTGTTATAATAATGCATGTTTCATTTTTTGTCTTTTTTTCGGTTATACAGAGAGCAAGAGTCAAGAACGAAGAAACTTCAGCAATTCGTCGTTCAAGTCGGTCAACCTCCAGTTCAAATGCAACGTTTTAATATAAAAATATCATCATAATAAATTCAAATTAAGAATTTTCATAAAATACTTTAATTAGTTTTAGAAAATTAGAGTCAAGTGTTGATTTGTTTATTATTTTTTTTTGGTTTTGTTCAATTATTTGTTCATTTATTTATGATTGAAAAATCTACGTCTACATACAACAGCATCACCATTTTGTTGATTTTCGTTTCAATATAAAGAAGAATTTTCAACAATGAAGCAACACTTCTTTCAACAATTTTGGCGAATGAAAATCATCGTTTAATAGTTTCAATTTTTCATAATTTCTTTGAGAAAATTTTAACTCTCAATTTTTCCACAAAAATATTTAAATATTTTGATTATTCACATATATTTAACAAAACATAAAAAAATCACACTATAATTATTTTACAACAACTTGACAATTCGTTATCTTATCACGATGATTTAACAGCAAAATACTCGAGAGCGCGAGGTAAGTTAGAAAAAAAAGCAAAAAAATGTTAGTCTAGCAGACAAATTTCCGTATAACACAACAAGAGTTTAGGGACGGCGAACTCAACTTTTAGGGAAAATTTTCGAAAATTGATAGATTTACCGTAAACTATAGAGAATAACTATACAATATTAGTTCAAAACGTGTTGATTCCATTCATGTTTTAATGACAAAAACGGTATGTTTTGTCTATTTTGGTATATCTGCTTCATTTGTATAGCTTCACTTCGGATTGTCTATTTTTCGAATAAACTCAAAATAAACTAAAGGGTTTAAATACATAAATGCTTATATAATAAAAGCTTGAGTGTCTGAAGAGCAGCCGGACTGTTATTGGTATGTTAATTTTGCAGATGCACCAAGGAAACAAAAATAAATTACTGTTGGAGAATATCCGCATGATGTCTCCAATATTATGAAAATTACTCTGGCCTTCAGTTTATCATGAGTGTAGTATAGCTAAATAGGGAAGGGTTTTTTTAAAAATTATGTTAATGGAGAGAAGTGTATAAGAGCGCTATAGAAGCGGTTAAAATGATGATTACCAACAATAAGTAAACCTATCTATATACACTTCCTTAGCAACGATCCATTAGTTTTGTTTATAGTGGAAGCCTTATTAGCCTGTCGGTATTACTTTTATTATTGCGTTGAAGTTATTTGAATTAGAGTTTTGTGGCTATTTTGACTAAAGCGATTGGACTAAGGGTGATACTAGACGGTCTGGTGAAGTGCCAGAAATTTGTCGATTTTCTTAGGCAAGAGTATGATCAGATCAAAAGTTCAGTTAAGTCTGATTACCGTGTCAGACAGAGGCAGATATCTGCCAACTGAAATCGATAGATTTCTGCCACTTTGCCAGATCGTGTTAAGTGTTCATAAGTACCTAACTCATAATTTGTTCTTGTTCCTCATTCAACGAAATTATAATGAACAAAGAATAATTCTGAATGTTGCATTCGCATTACCGCCGTAGTCTTCATCGTTAAGACCGTCTCTGTTTCCAATTCCGGAGTCCGAAGTCACTTGCGACTGTAGTTGTCATTGTTTAGTAGTTACAACCAAGTATTTCAAGTATTCCCTTTAGTACAAAAGAAGAAACAAAAATTGATAAACTGGGAAAAAAGCAATGCTTCCATCAATATGTCCGTACATGACAACACGTTCAAAACAATAAAAATAAAACAGTTCATACCCGATGATTTCTGAAGATTATCAGCGGCTGCATTATTGATATTCGAAGACCGGATCCGGGATATAGGTATATCGGACCTGTCTGGTCTCATGAAATAATTAAGAATTATTTTCAGGAAAATAAAACTAAAATGACATGCTTCTGAAGTATGCAAGTATAATTTATTATTCAGTTACAAGACTATTAGGCCTGATGATAATTAATAATACCATCGTATTTTAACATAATAAATTACCTGGACAGATGAACATTACTTAATGAAATAATAATTTTAAACAGTTCTGTAATTTATTTTTATTATTAAATTTTATAACGATTTTGGCATACGTCTTAAAGGAAAATTTTAAAGAGCTCTCGCTATTGCTGTTAAAATTATTTTTACAATTATTTAGAGAACAGAATTTTACAAAATTATTGTTATTATATTTTCCAAGAATAATTTTCAGTGGAAACATAAATTGCCTTAAAACTGTCACATAAAACAATAATCAAATTTTCTCTATTTCTTTCTCTGTTATAATTTTATTACTTAATAGAAATACAAAGCTCATTGTATATTATTAGAATTGCAAAATTATTATTACTTATTGAATTTTTCACATTGCATTTTAAACATTTTGTTGTAATAAAAGGTTAATTTATAGTTAAATCATAAATGAATGACATTCAATCGTAATAATAATAATAAATACATAATGCATATTCATTTAATAATCCACATACTTATCTATAAACTCACTATTATTATTATTGTTGTCCTTCAAAGATCGTTACAGTTAGACGATAATTTTCGTGAAAGTTTATGCGGAAAACACACGGTAAAGTGGATAATTGCAGCTTGTTTACATAGTTATAACTTAATGTTAGAATAATTGAATTAATTAAATATGTGTAACGTATGTAGTTCCACCTGATTGCATACTCGGTCAATTACAATTTAGCAACTTGACTTGAAAACATATTTCTAGACGATCTGGCACAGTGGTAGAAATCTGTCGATTTCAGTACAGAGTTGTATTCCTACTAATTACACTGTTGGCAGATTTCATCTCCTACCAAATCAGACGAATTTTGTTCCGCTATTATTCTAAATTAAGATACAATTGTGATTAGACATATCCGAACTAGTGAAATCGACAGATTTCTGCCACGTTGCCAACAATAGAACAAGTTGACGTTTCAAATATTTATAAGGGAAAACAGTGAGTATGTTTTCTTTACATTCCATGGCTGTTTCCTTTTCATAATTGTTTTATTATTATCATATTTTTATTACTTATTATGTGTTTAAGTCATGTATGCCAGACCAAAACGAACTTTAATAAAACCTTAATTGTCGTTATTCTACTGTTCATCTCTGTATTTAAGAAACATCAATTACAAATCAAGTACAGACTTAGGAAAATGTTCGAAATTGAATTGTTTGGAATATATCTATACCTTGTTCATGTTAACTAAAGACTAGTTACGTGTATGTTTGATAAGCGTAGATAAGGTGCATTCTCACTAGCTAATTAGTTCTCTCCGATCATTGCGCTTACGTCTAAGTGTACGGTATACAGACTGATTCACTCGAAGCTACAGTTTCCGTATTTTTTTAAAATGACTCGATCGCAAAATGGGCCTTATCGATAAAAACGTTTCTGAAATGAGAAAATCTTTCAGAATCTACACAAAAATCAGCAAAGAACCATTACAGTTGAAACTCCGGAATGTGTAGATTATGACAAGATTTTTTCGTTTTTAAAAATTGTAATTTTAATTGAAAACAAAAATCGAAGAAGATCGAAAAATTTTCGCAGTTTAAATGGAAATTCAATTCATAAACAGATCAATGGCTTTTTTAAATCATATGTGATTGAACTGAGATTTGCTGAAGTGTGGTCTAGTTTGAAGAAACAAGTAACGATAAGAAGAAGCGTTGAGGTAGACAACTGGTGATTGTTGAATGAAAAAAAAAACAATAACAATGCACTTCTCAACACGCCTGACAATGAATTCAGTGTCAAGGCAAGATAAACAATGCAACTGACCTCTAAAAGTAGGTCAACTAAAACACGAAACATCGAAAAGTATTGTTTGTTTTCAATTAAAATTATGATTTTCGAAAACGGAAAAATTATTCTTATTATCTACACATTCCAGAGTTTCAGCTGTAGTGGTTCTTTGCTCATTTATGAATAGATTTGATCGATAAGGCCCATTTTGATATGTCATTTTCAGACAGAGTACTCTCTATCTTTGTGTTTTTGTTTCGTTTCTCTAAAAAACATGGAAACTGTATCTTCGCATGAATCAGTCTGTATAATAGAGATTTTGATTTTTATAATGGAACCCAGGATATGTTTAAATCAACTAAACAATAAATACTTCTTAGTACTTAATCCAATCTTGATAATAAATTATGAAAACATATAAAATAACAATAAATCATATATTTCGCAAAGAATTACTTATAATAATAATAATAATAATAATAATAATGATTTGAAAGTTATTCTTCCATCAAACTTCATAACAATATCGTAATTTTGAATAGATGTTATTTTATGAATCGTAAATTAAAATCAAACAATCGTTACTTTAAATGCTTGATGATCATTCTTTTTTTTGTTTGTTGTTCAATTTTCTTCTCTTATATTTTGTTGTTGTTTTTCATAATTTATTTAAATAATATATTGTAAAATTTTATTATCTACACTCGAGATTCCTTTTTTTTTTATTTATTTATTATTAATTGAAAAATTAATGATTTGTATCAAAATTAGAAAATTCCAAATAAATATTGTAAAGTAATAAAAAAACATTACTTTACTGTATATAATACAATTACGTTCTGTTATTTAATTAAGAAATATTCAATTGTTTGCGGAAACAATGGAAACTATATTGATTTATAATCATTTAAATTATAGTCAACGACCGGTGCGCGGTTCATTTTTCGTACATAGTTTTATATACAAAAGAAAGAAGTTCGTTGTAAAAATTATGAACAAACATTTATTACAAAATTTAAAAAAAAATGACAAATTGATAATAATTGTTTGTCCTTGCATCATTATCGCTATAGTTGTTTCTTTTTGTTTTGTTTTTTTTTTTTAATTATCCATTCACAATTTTCGTTTTTATTCATTTACTTATTTTTCTTCCATATATTTCACAATAATATAAATTTTTTTCTTTAAAATACCACAAATCGTGACATAACATGCATATTGATGCTTATAATTATTTATAATTATAAAATTAGCGGACCTTAGGGCGTGAATTAGTTACAAATTCATTACAAATTCAAATATTTGTTGAATAAAAGTATTGCATCAACGGTGATTAAATTTGTATAAAGATAATGATTTTTATTTTGATAACGACACTAGACACCTTATTTCAAGTGGTATAAATATAATTGGGTAGATTATGAAAATGTAAAGTAATAATACTGATAACGGCATACATTTTCACGTTGATTTTAAATAAATTTGTTATTCATTCAGTAGTCAAATTTCCATTTTTCTGTTTTTCTATATATGTGGACAAATTCATTTCTATCTAATAGTTATTGAGAAAGATTATGCAATTACATAGAAACACTTTTCTAATATTTATCAATGACATTATAATAGAAACCTTGCCCCTGTGGACTTGCAACTATTCATAATTATGTGAAATTATCTGTTACTAAGTAATACAAAATTTTAAAATCTAATAAAGTTTTAATTTTTCCTGGCTCATAGTATTGTTATAATACAAATGTCAACTATATTCGCTTGTTACTCATATGATAATAATAATAATAATAATAATAATAATAATAATAATGGGGATAGTAATAATTAATTCGGCACATGTTTGCAAGTGCATACATACATTATCTTAACCTTGACAATGACCGATGTAACTATGCATTTATATCGTTTTTCTAATTTTTGTAAAGTAATTTATTACTGTCTCGTGCACCACTGATAACATGGAAAACTTTGAAGCTTATTTTTGTTTTAATTATAATAATTACCATCTTTTTAATTATGGTTAATGCTTTTACCCATTCATTAATCATAGTATTTATTTATTTTTGGATAAAAAGATTCTATATTGTATTGTTTATAGTTTGGTAAAAGTGAATTATTTATTATCTAATATAAAAAAAATTTTATACGAAAATATTGTTGCTAATCGAGACAGCTTGGCTTGTCTGTTGTTTTTTTGTTTCTTTTAATAATGCCAGCTAAGCTGTGTAATTATAGTTTTTCTTTTTTTTTTAAAAAAAAAAAATATTATCACTACTATTACATGTTTGCAATTTTCTAAAATTTAATAATGAAACCTCGATAAGTTTCTCTATCGATAATGTCAGTCAAATATTTACGTATAGTTTGTTAAGTGACTGAAGAGATCCAGTAGAATAATTAAGATTAATTCACATTAGACACAGCAGCAATGATTTGATGGGAATGGTGAAATATTGCCACTATAAATAAATATTTAAAATTTGTCATGACTACAAATTGTCCAGGAGTTTCTTTGAAAACCTAGGTAGAGGTCTTTCTGGAACAAAAATACACAGGTTACGAATTAGGTCACCGTGGAGACACGCCCACATCATCAACTCGTCCGCTGTGGATAGTCAGATATAAGGACGTGCGAACTTTATTGGCCAATGTGAAACCCCCTCCAACTAACCGGATATGGGCAAAATGTGTATTTTTGATCCAGAAAGACTTTTGAGTTTTGAGTATTCGATTTGTTGACATCATGAAAAATTTTAAATATTCATTTATGATGGCAATATTTCAGGATTTCCATCAAGTACTTTTATTGAATCTCTTAAGTCACTTACTAGACAATATGTGTATTTATTTACTTTATTTTGTATTATTATCAATAACTGCTAGACTGACATGAAATGTTCAATTCACGTGTTTCCTGTATTTTTCCTCTATACCCATCAATTTTCCAAATAGATAAAATTTTAATTACATTGCGGCTTAATTTTCTCTTTTCCAAATGACATGTTTTGTGTGTTTTTCAAGCGGATTTTTATTGATTTTAATCGAATTGTTGTTGAGTACCACGATTGATTGTTACCGATTTTTATCGTTATGTGAATAATTTTCATTGTGTTATATTGTATTTTTTTTTTATTCTATTTATTTAGTTATTTGTTATATGAAATGTTAATTATTATTATTGTTTTTCTTTTTTCTCTCTATAGGACGTGGTGCTGAGAATTTACTAGAATTTTGCCAAAGACTTAAAGATAAATTCCAATTGTCGTGGAAAATGATTTCATTAGTAGACGTAATATTAAAATATGCCAAAGAAGATCAGGAAGAGGCGTGGAGGCAGATCGACGAAGGTATTGTTTATAAAAATACAAACCAATAATTATAAAATGTAAAGATTAATTTCTAAAGTACAAGTGCATGCAATTCTAATCCTTTAAGTGGACCTCGTGCTTTTTTTACACATGTAAATCTATATATACACTTATCGTATTCTGGTGACGTTATTACTTAACTTATTCAATTATACAGTTTTTCTGAACGTCTAACATGAATTTAATGTTAAATGCCGTAATGTTACTTTGATAACAAATATACTTCTATCTAAAGACGCCTTTCCACACGGCAACATGTTGCTTGTATCAAATTTATCGCGTATGTAGCAGCGCAAGTCAGCAGTTTTGAGTGCTACCCACGTGCCTGAGCAACACAGACAACGCCTGCAATTTGTTCCATGCGAGAGCGGTAAATTAATAAACATCAAAAGAATGTTGTACGAAATGTGTGTCCCGTGTAGACGTGTTTTTTTGATTAGTTAGTTTCTTGCATGGCAAACTTCTAATTTTTGGTGCTATACTCCTGGTAATATGGAAGAAATTAACCAGATTACTTGCACACGTCAAAAATAGTCGTACCTCTAGGAAGATTTAAGTAATATTTACATGCGTACATAAGGTTACGTACTTGGAACAACAACAAAAAATGCAGAATTTGCTAGCGCCTTAGAATTACTAAGCCATTCGACTATGCCAAATATATATTTATCTCTTATCAAGTATGATCTTATTGATCTTTGTAGCTTGCAGTAACTATAGTTATTTATTTATGTATTGATTTATTTTATTATTTATTGAAAGAACAGATTTAATAAAACAATCAATCCATTTCTGATGTTACTATTTCCACCACTGTTATTACTTCCAACCTATATTGTATAATACGTCAATATAGCAAAAGCAGACATATCCATATACTAAAAATATTATAACCTTTTGCATTTATAGTTGCCATAAATTACTATTTAATGATTCTATGCAGTTGTTTGAAAACATAATACTACAGACTATAGTTTCTATATAGTTCTTGCCGTCATATAGCTAATATATCGACATTTCAAAACATAAATACCTTTAAACTATTATGAAAATCATTAATAATAAAAAAGGGTTAATTAATATTTACAGCATTCTTGGAGATTCGTGCCTTGGCCGCCGTTGAAGCAGCACGTTATACATACCATCATATACCTTATCCAGGATTATATCCATCAACAGCTACAGCAGCAGCAGCAATGTATCCACCCGTATATTTACCATCCATGTCTATATATCAACATTCTGCCGCCGTCCTTCTTGGTTCGGTGCCGCCCAATACATCGCCCTCACCACCAGCCGCCCCCACGCTCATCCGTACTACCAGTCAAACGTGATAAGGTAAGCCGTAAGGTTGTTGTTTTGTCATCCAAATAATACGTTTGTAAAGAATAATAATAATTTGACAAATTTAATTAAGGTAAGTGAATTTAGATGAATATTAACTTTATCGATAAGAGAAGACTATATATTATACTCTTCTTTTCTGATTTATTATTGAAAATTTACATTTTTAAAATCAATTTTATAGCAAACAATAAAAATTGGAGGTTATTTATTCCGATTTCAATTCATTGATATTTGTATCTTATCGATCATTTAGGATTCTTCCAGAGATTGTTCCATTAACAGAAAGATGTTTTAAATACAGTTGAACTCCTCAGCTATAATGATGTTTAGAGATCGACTGGGGTCCAGAAACACACATACACTTCATCGAAGGTTTAACGCTATGTTATTGAGTCGTTTATTCAATTAATCCTTGGATTTAATTTATGCAAATTTGTAGACAAGTTCTAGGGAAGATGATAATCCTTATGCAAATCAATTATGTTTTAATTGTCTGTCGGTAAATGCATATGTACGCCTCCCAATAAGAAAAAGCTACTAGATAGTCTGTTTATGATAAATTATGTATAGTTTGTTGATGAGTGACTTAACAGATCCTGTAAAATAATAAAAATTTGTTCACAATAGATACAGTAGCAGATGTTTCTTTGAAAACTCAAAATAAGTTTATGGCGGCAATGTTTCTATCAAGTCTTTTGCTGCTGTGTCTATTGTGAACTAATGTCACTTACTAGACTATATGCTCGATGTCATTAGCAGAATGTGTCCATGAAAAAGAAGCAAAAGAGCTTCTTGTAATAATTTCCATAATCATAGATACCTACTAAAATGCACTAAAAAGTATAATTTTCATAATTAAATTAAAGATAATTGTGGTTGCTTGCATGTCTTACTATTTTCATCTTTTTTAATCCAAATTCACCATGTCTAAGCGACATGACTAATTTATAAACAGACTTAACCTATAGTTAACTGCTACTGTAACACAATAGCTCTTATAACCTATGGAGCACATTCACCAAGGGGCACAAGAGATCTAAAAGAGCGACGCGAACAACTAAAGAATGTGAAAAAAAATCAAAGTGTTGTATAGAACAACAAGATCTTTTTTTGTGGAGCTAGTAACGATTTATGATAATAATAGGTTTCAGTCGTCATTTTTTAAGATAAAGAAAACATGTCGTGTAAAATTCATAAGATTATTTACAAGGAATTGCGATTAGAATCGATAAAAATTGAGAGCCACTATAGCAAGTAGATGGGCTAAGGTGAATAGTTCTACTTATATCAATAACGTTTAATCTTCCGTTAATAAATACGTGTGTCGGTTGATAATACGAAAACGAATCTGTTTATGAGAAATTGTAAATTGTGAGTGTCATTAATAGAGAAAGTGTTATTTTTGGGCAGTATTTTGTGGAAATTTTTCAAAATAGAAACAAACGAGCTTAAAATAATTTACATAATAATTTTCATGATTATAGAGCTTTAATGAAATGCACTAAAAAGTATAATTTACAATTCAAAATAATTGAGGTTGCATGTGTCTTACAATCTTCTTCTTTATAATTTTTCTGTCTAAATCTATTATGATTTTGCGCGACATAACTAGCCCTCAAACTGATTTAACCCTATAATTGTATTACTATAGGTATAGTGTTATATATTAACGTCTCTTGGCACTCTGTAGTTACAATTTAGCCAAACTATTTTTGAATTTTGCCTTTAATTAGTATTGAAGCGGATATAGAAATAATAAATTTTAACTGACCAAAGGGAACAACAACAATACTCACTCTTAACTATTAAACATAGTATAACATACTATAGGGAAAGAGATAGAAATAAGTATCAGTTATAATAGTAGAAAGAGCTATATGCTGCAGTCGTTTCTACGTATACCGCAACATTAACCAAACTCGTAAAACGCACTTTATATCCGTTTTATGGCATTTGTAAAATATTGCATTTCGAGTGTAATATATGCATGTCGAGTGCAACAACGACTGTATCGCCACACTACCACTACTCTCCTATTATCATTACTTTTCCATCATCATATTAAGTAGTTTAAATTTCATTTTGATCAATAAGATTGAAAAAATCTACGCTATAAAGAGTATTAAAAGGTGAAATCTTATAAAATATAGTTGTTCGTTGATTTGTTGTTTTATAGCGGCTGTTTTTTTTTTCAGTGGCAATTTATTACAGTTGTTAATGATTTGTATTTTATTAATTGGCATTTTGTTGTTATTATTATTATATTAGTGCTATTAGTATGTTTAACAATTAAATGTTGTAAACGGTCTTTTTATTTTACAATATTACTATAAATCAATGCAATAGCATTTAATAGAATTGTAAAATTATTCTACGTCAGGTCTATAATTCTACATTTCAGCAGCTACAACACTGTTATTTCGAATTACGTTTTTACTGAATCACTACTGTTAGATCACTAATTTTGCTTTCTAAATCTACAGTATGTTGCAACAAAAAATGTACATAGGAAACAAGCACCGATCATACCCATTCTTCTATCTTCCATATGAATTAGAAGTGTTATAAAGTGAAACCGGTTATATAGTTCCCAGGAGTGTAAGAATATCGATTGTTGACGCCATCCATCCCTCTTTCACACATAAAAAAAGTGTCCCCTATCTGACTATTATTTTGTAGTATTTACTGTCTTTGTGAGGAGTTTTAGCAGCATTACGATATTTTTCTTGAAGTACTGTGGCATATTTCCGAGCAACTGTATCAGACAAACAACGATACTAGGAACGAGTGATATTTGGCATCAATAACGCTGATGGCTACCCAGTATCTCTTTATGATTGTGTTTACACTTGTGCGTTCTTTCAGCCCTTCATGTGTTAAATGTATGCTTGCCTTTGATGCACAAGTGTAAATACACCTTATGAACGTGGGTCTTACTGATGCTTTTCCCGATGTACCTATTTTGTTGTCACATACTGTGTATCCTACATAGTTTAGTTTATGTTTACAGAGTATTTCTGATAGAAAACACGTATAAGCAGTGTCTGATCAATTTTTAACTTAACATGCACAACAAAGATGCACATCAGTCTAGAATCATCAGTAGAAACAAACCTAATGCCTCCATATGAAGTGTTTGTTCTATTATAACTTTTTAGCTCTACCAGTATAAGAAACTTACTTTTAATTAAATAAATGGTGGATTGTCCGGTTGTTTTTTAGCAATTACTGTAATAATTTTGCGCCCATTTCGTTCAATTTTAGTTGCATTTTAGCCAAATAGTTTGATTTGCATAGCTATAACATTTGTCTGGATATAAAATGATTCATTTTCTATACATATTGATTGGAGAACCTATGTGAAAAACAGCAAATTAATATGTAGGGAAGATTTTACAGTTTTATACTATACCTATACACATTTCTCTACATAGAGAGAGTCGTAAAATATAAAACTGGCTATAAAACGAGCTTGCAATACTGCTCTAGCTCTTGGGATGAATTTCTCTTTTTCTATTTCTCGCTATCTGTAACTAATTTTATCCTGTTTCTTTTTTTTCTATCCAGTCTTCACGAAGAATTAAAATTTTCCACATATTACTTAATACTTTTGTTTTGTGTATGAGGAAGTTGAAATTTTTTTGTTTCTCTTAGGAATTGTTTTAGGAACGAAAATACTAACATCCTTAACGAGATTGTAAATCTAACTTACTTGAGCAGCGTATATTGTCGCTTTTATAGGGTACTTACTTTCAAAGCTGAGAACATACTACAACTTCTAACTTCTAATGTTTCTATGGATTCGCATAGTGAACTTTTTTCAAATTTTATAGTTAGTACTTTAATTGTCTTTGGCCAATACGTGTTTTTGTATTGATTTACTGCAGGTACAGAATCCTGATTCCCCGTATCTTCTAGTGTTTTTCATTCACTCTAGTTAGGGTCAAATGTGTTTCAAATTCGGCTAAGGTTTGCCAAAATGGTTGTAATAATAAAGAATATTGAAAAATACAATAGATCCTGACTGGAACTCCAGCGCGTGGAAGACAATCAGAACTATGTATGTGCACGATTTTGATTAGACAGCCTCGTTTACATGATTTATTCGGCTCGTTATGATTAAAGAAAACTTTAATTTTTGTTAATCAATTTTTATCAATCAGGTTCGCTCGCTTTACATTGCATAGGAGTTGATTTAATTCATCATCATAAAAATCGTCGCTGCATGCTTGTGTGCGTTCATGGCAAACAAAACACAACTATATAAGAACAGATCGCAATTTGTTAACCCTTTCTAAGGATTTATAGTGGAAGTTTAAATATCCATCAATGGCTTACTTTATTTACTGAAGATGCACACTTAATAATTAATAACAATACACGATGTTATAATAGTCGAGTGTTACAATGTTTGATTCAATCAGGTGTGGTCTTTACGCATTTTGACTGATTAAGGTTTCCATATGCAAGGTGTATTTCGTCCGACGGACGACTTAAAATGGGTCTATGATTGATGTATGCTGATGTTGGGTTTTTCCACTGGATCGTTACTTCAAGCCACTCAATTACTTGATGAGTCTTCTACCAGTGGCCGATCCCTAACAGACTGATCTTTTCTCAAATATCCTTAATGCACCAGATTATCAATGTAAGTCCTGGTGTTGTTCTTTGGCGGTTTTGTTTGATAACGTTCGGACTCTTAATATCTATATAGCCCTCTATAGAGCCCTTAGAGTAATCATTGTTTGATAAGTCTATTTTATGGACACATTTGTATTGTTTTTAACAGTGTCAAAGAAGTGTGTTTTATAAATGCTTGGCTGTAAATAAAGTAGACAAGGGAAATAAGTAACAGTGTTTTTATTTAAAATACGACTCCTGCAAACATATTCAGGTATAAGCGTTGGTTGAAATAAAACTTCCTGTTTCGAAGGTATTCAATCGTATCAAAGGATTAAACATGGAAAAATCCACCCTTCAATAATTCTTTGCATCAGTTGTCCAACTAATAGTCTATTTTAAAGATTCATTTATGATGGCAATTTTTCACCATTTTTATCAAGTCCTTGCTGCTGTACCTATTGTGAACTAGTTTTTATTATTTTACTGGATTTCTTAAGTCGCTTAACAAACTATACCAAATGTGAAAAGAATACATATCACTGCTTCATGGTGAAGCACTGTATCTACGTATTATAAATTAATATATTTTAATATAACTCTTTTGAATATGTAAAAGCTATCAACACCAACCTATAAAAGCTGATCTTTAAAACACGTATACATACATAGTGATTAGATTATTAAAGGTAAATTAAATATAATAGAAAATATTAACAAGATGGTGTGTCTCTTGTAATATAATTATGTTATAAAACTATTATCTACACACCTGGGCTATAGCTTGTTTGTTGTAATACATACATCCATTATTCAAAAATTTTTGTATAGAAAGAAGAACGTTATTAAAATAGCAAAAATAAATTGTGAAGAAAGAAGTTTTTATTTTGTTTTATAATAAAAATATTATACAAAAGAATACCGTGCAGTAATAAAATTATCCCTCTTTTGTTGTACTGTCGTTAATATGAAAATAACATTTTTAATGGTTGGTGATAAAAAGTGTCGTTTAAAGTTTGTAAAACGGAAGATGACGGACTATTTATTTGAATCCGAAACAGTGATATTTCATCGAAAATTTTGCATTTTGTAAAATATTTTTCAAATTTTACAAAGAAACAAGAAGAAGAGTTATGCTAACTCTTAATTTTTATCGATTCCATGTTTTAATGACTTTTTAAATAACAACAATAAAGCTTCACATAAAAGTTGAATAGTAATTTAATAGTTAATTAATACATAATCAATTCGGAAAGTTTAAAGCGTTATACGACATTGATAGTTCTTATTTTAACATTAAAATAAGATTCGCGAAACTGCCACTAGTTTATTTGATCTTTTTTTTCCCTGTTTATATTGTTTTTTTCCCTGTTTCATATCTATCCATATTAATTTAGAATCTATCAATTCACTTTGTGATGTTCGTGTGTGGTAGCTGTTGGCGGTTAACCGTTTTTATGTAGGTATATTAACAATACTTGTCTGTCAATTTCATTGTTTTGAACTACCATTTACAAGATAAATATTACTGTGAAGATTATGATAATTGGTTTGGTTCGTGGAAAGGTTATAAAATTGTGTTTGTATCAAGGAATATAGAGAATATAGTTGTTGTTTCACTCCTTTTGATTGCCACTTAAAAAAATAATCACTTTGCAAATAATAATCACTACACGGTGCTTGTCTTATTTTAATTTATTGCCTGTTTTAATGAAACTTTAGCGAATTTAAAGAAAAAAATATTAATTTAAATATTGTAGTAAAATCTGCATAAAACATAATTAACATGTAATACCTAAGTAATTTTTTTAATTTTAACATCTTACAGCTCTATTTATATAAATTTTTTGTAAATATCGTATGTAAAGTGATCGATTCTTATAATTTGTCGTATTATAATAGTCTTGGTAAACACTTACAAGCGTTGTTTTCAACATATTATTATGGTCGAGTCGCTATAAATTACCTTATAAGATTCACTTTCCGACTATAATCTCTCTGATAGCGAATCTACACTGTTTTTTGTAACGGAAACTCTTAAGTACATCGCTTAAAATTGATTATCAATTACTTGTTAAGACTCTTTTAATAATCCTTCAATTTTTCTGGTGCATTTTCCAGAGTTTGTAATAATAATCTTTCATTAATGTTAAATGTCAGATTTAATCGAGATTTCGTTACAAATTATCTGACTTTGTTGTTGAAGTCTTCAGAAGTTTACATCTTTCTTTGGTGTAGACAACTATATTCGATGTATGTATCATGGATTTTATCCATTTTTTTTAGTGAAAATCCAAATTAACATCGGAAAATACTCTCATAAATCACATTAATGTTTTATGTATACCGTGAACGCAAGGGATATTTGTAAATATAGCGTTAGTACATTTAGATTTTATTACCAGAACTGTTTGATTATTTAAATTTATAAATCGTGTTGATTCAATCAATATTGTTGTGTCACTTTGCATGATTAAATCATTTATTGTGTTTACTATGTAAAAGTCGTTTTTATTTAGTAGAAATGGGGATTGTATTTTTCCCATGTCTAAAGTCGATTTGAGAAATCCATTTTGTAATTTTACGACTGTGTCCAATTGGTTTTCACTATGAGAAGAAAATAAAATATATAATAGAACAAAATAAGTTATACCTATATGTGTATAAATAGTAATAATAATAATAATAATAATAATAAATGCATTAGAACACGTGTGATTTTAGTTCTACTATTTAAATTTGATGTGTTGTGGTGTGTTTCCTTTTTAAATTCATTGTTACAAATTTAGATTGTCATGGGATAATTGTGAAAGGAACAATGTTGTTCGTTTATCAAGTTTGTATTTTGCCATAATTTATTACAAGTAGTTTGGCTTATTTTATTTTAAATAATTGTTCGCTGAATTGTTTCAGTTCAATTACAAATAAATAAAACGGTCTACTTTCAATTTGAAACAATACCTATACAAGTATTTTGATAAAACAATGTTTAAGAAAATTATCGCCTCAAAAATGCAAGATGTGCATCCCTGTTGTTGCACGTGGTGCATCCACCATTTTTACAACACAACTTGTTCCCGCAGAATCGCCATAAATGCGTCAAATGAATTTATAAATTTGTTACTTTGATAATTGTCAAATAAATAATCGATATAATGTTTCAATTTTATTGGCAATAATAAAGTTGTTAGACTTTTCAAAAAACAAAAAAAATTGAATCGAAATCCTGTTTCGGTCTCTCTATTCGGCGCGACTTTGCCGTCGTCCCATTTCAAAATTTAACGACTTTTACCGCTCATATGCACCCGTCGGCAATTATTTCCAGACAAAGTTTTATGATTTTCAAGAATTTCATATATGGTCGACGAAACGACAAACGATGAATAGAAAAAGATTGCAAAGTATAAGATTGGATCGTAAATCATCAAAGTGATGTTGTCTATATCCATAATTTTGCGTTTTATAATATTCATATTATTGATTTTGGAATTTTTTAAAACAGATTAGCAGCTTGTATAAGAAACATCGTCCTCTTGAAATGAAAGAAACTTTAAATTTATGACATAGCATTCAATATAGCAAGACTTGTAATAAAATCCATCGTGTAATGTAATTAAAATTCTGCCACCCGGTAACGACGGCGGCTACAATAAAACACGAATTAGTGAATGATGTTGAGTGAGTGAGTGAGTGTATGTTTGGAATTACACCAACCATCATGGAATTTATTGAATTGTAAAGGTGTAACTGGTGACAGAACTCTAATTCCTTTATAAAGTTTTATTGCTTAAAGCTCAAATAGCTTTTTCCCCTATATTCCACTCTAAGAATGAGAATTGATAGGTGGATTTTTAAAAGTATATCTTGCATAAATGTATCTTTATTGGTATATCAACGTATCGCTTAAATGAAATAAAAAGGAGATAATAGAAAATCATATTAACAACAATAAAAACCATCACTAAGTAAAACTGTGTGTCCTATTTGAAACGATCATTCTTTTATTTCTCGAAGATAATTGATCAGGTTGTGTAGAAATTAGGTTTGAAATGCGGTTATTTTGCCTGTTATTGTTGTTGTTTTTACATAGTTTGCTCTTTATTATTTTTCATTGTTGTTCGTATTTGGTTCTTATGGGTCGTAAAATTTTTGATGCCGAGTTATGCCTTGTAAATCAAGTTATGATGTTATATTCTCGTCTGCTTTGTTGTGTATATGTATAGTTTTCTGCATAACTAACGACTACTTTAAATATTCTCTTTATATTTATTGTTTCTTTTCATAATTTGTTTCGATATATTTTCCACAATAGAAGACGTATAGGTGTGACTCTATTTCAAATAGTATAGTTAAGCATTGTTTAATAAAGATGCTAACACATACTGCTAAAAATCAGTAGATCTTCCAGTTCATTTATCATTTTCTCTTAATTAGACGATATAAATATGTAGAATTGCACTACAATAAAATGGTTTCTGTATGATTTTACGGCAGCCCCAATATTTTTCTCAATTATTCTTATATACAAGAACAGAGGCGTTTCTATACTTCCGGCCGCCCGTTTGCAAGAAGTCCTTTAGCCTCCCTATTCCTTAAAAAAAGGTGATGAAGGTTTTTCAAACAAATATTAACAGAAAAATATTAAAATTATACAGTCCGATTTTACAGAAGGTTGAGACTCATGCAGCTTCTTCAGTACATGATGGGAAGCTTACTGTGACTGTGTGAATTACTGTCAAAACTTCATCACAAGTCTATTATTTATTCGTAGTTCCGGCTGGAACTTTAATAAGCTTCAAGAGCTTGCAATACATTTCTTTTGTTCCAATTTTTCTGGTTTTCTTCGCCTGTATTGCAACCCCAAAAGTCTTTATTCACATTCCCTTAAAAATCATAAAATACATCCGATAAATTCCGCATTTGTACAATAAGAGATACAAGTTTTCAATTTCCGAAAATATTTTTATTTATGAATTTGGATCAGTTTCAGCCGCCTCAAATTAGAAATTAGAACGCTCCTGTATAAGAAGAATCAATATCTACATTGGTTGTGCCCCATTTCATCATTGCAGATTTAAACGTTTTGTGGGATTTGTTGTCCTTAGAGGAATCACACAAATATAGAACTAACACGTGTTGAATTTAATACGTTTTACATGTGTTGTCCCTGTGGGAATTTCATGAACTTGACAATTTTTTGAGAGAGAGAGTACACATTGACATATTACGGTCTTAATTTCATTTTCTTTGTATCCTTCAAACTGAAGTTTCTCGGTTTTATCATGCTGCAACCAGACACTAGATTTAATTCAATATAATTCTTCAAATGATTGTTTTCATAGACCATTAGATCTCTGTTAAGTTGTTTAATTCAATAGAGCAGTAGGTATTTACTGTTTACAAGAAATTTGTAGTTTCAAGAGATTATTTTCAATTATCTTACATAATCTTGACCAGCTCGTCAATTTTTTCTTAGAATCGGATTAAAACTATCTTTATGATAGAAGGTTGCTATTCCTAAAGAACAAATTATCTGTCTTTGTTTCTGTTTTAACCGCATGAAAGCTTTTATTCGTATTTTTAGAATTTTAACTTGCTATTGGCAATTTTTTAATACTCTGGTTCTTTGTAGTTCTTCAAAACACAAGCTTAAAGTAATAAATTTTATTGAATTGTAGTTAAATGTTGAATCAATCATTGTAATCTCCAGCTAATTTTGTATTGATATGCAACGTAAATCAATCATTTGCAAAACATTGGTAACTAAATAAAGAAAACAAAAGCATTTCCTTTAAAGCTCTTGTATACGAAAAACATGAAATATGGCTCGTAAAATGTTTTAATCCAACATACTTTAAAACATCTTGTTATTATATGGTGTACACGTAATGAATTTGAAGTTGGAAACATACAGTACACAATGAAAAAGTTATAAACGGAGACAAAATATATATTGTCGTTATCGTCTGTCATTATCATGGACTTGAAAGAGGGGAAAAAGTGCTACACATAAAAGTCAGGAAACACATATATTACAAAGTTTATATGGTTTTTAGACTTAGTCTGCAAACGAAGCCGACTAATAAAATGTGATCCTGAAAAAACAAAAAAACAAAACAAAAGACAAAACAACTTAGGTGCAAAAATTTCAGTAGTTCTTTCTCCTTTCCACTTGTGTTTAAAATAAAAATTAGGAGAAGCAAATTTAACTATAATAACGACTTTAAAACGAGCGCGCAGTGGTGTGGTAAAGAAAACAAATAAATATATTGGACGCAAAGTGTTCCACCACAGCATATTGCAGGAGCAGCACAGAACAGAGCAGGAAAAAATAAACAGCCAATCGTAAAATGTGTCTGTTGTGTTAGTTAAAAGTTATGAGCTGGGAACGATAAAACTAGGTCGGTCAAGAAGGTTTAAAACGAAATGCATCAAAATGGCTGCAATAAATTCAATGGAAAACTGCAGGCTTCCAAATTCCTAATACTGTTGTTAATTGTATAATTCATGAGAATCTTCAATCTATAATAAAGATGAATTTATTGATTACACTGTTGATATTAGAAAATTTCATCTAACAAGCTTCATTGATTACGTATTTTGACATGAAACAACTACTATACTCAAGATTCAATTTTGATCCAATTTTGTTGGAAAAGCTGCTATGTTGCATCGAAAATTTCTCTATTAAAAACAGCTTTACATTTATTTAATTTTGTTAAAAAGTATACTTATTTTTTGTGAGAGCATCCTTCAATTTTTGAAGCCAAATAATTACAGATAATTATGGTCTTTTATTTTTTATGTTCCTCAGGTTAATATGCATCAAAATTACTATATTTGATAAAAATTTAACTGCCGCACCATGTAGTAGTAAAGCCCCTATATTATCTTTAATATCAAAAAAATACTTTAACACAACAATTCATCAACACTCTTCTCTCGTAAAGATGATAAAGTACCCCTAAATACAAACAGGAACATGAATTATATGAACAAATAGTTTCAATTATCGTTGGTAGAAGTCCTTCTGAATCAAAAATACACAAGTTGATAACATGTCCGATTAATCGGTGGGGGTTTCCCATTAGCCAATAGAGTTTACACGTCGTTACATCTGACTATCCACGCCGGACGAGTTGATGATGTGGGCGCGTCCCCACGATGACCTAGTTCTCAATCTGTGTATTTTTGTTCCAGAAGGACCTCTAGTTCATCATTAAGGAACAAACCATTCTGAAAAAATACTAAATATTTCATTATGAAAAAGAGTTTACACCGATTAAAGTTCCAATCTCATTTAGTTCTGTTACGCTTCAAAACTTTAAGTCAGCTTTTCACCCCTTAAAACCAAATTTCCTCAAAAGTCGCTTCTGTTTTTGAGTACTGCAACAACGACGGAAGACCACCTATTTAACCTTTCTTGTAACAAACTGTCTAAGGGCGCCTTGAGGTCTTTCTAAAATCATGAAATGTCTGATTATTTTTTAAATAACTGTTTACGTGAGTAGAGCATGTCTAGAGATTTACTTCTGCATTGTTTGATAAATAGTTAGTTGGAATAATCGTATTTCAAGCCGCGTTTTTTTTTTAAATAACTGCTACTTGCGGATAAAATAAACTTCATATAATATGAACCTAAAGCATGCTTACAGAGCCTATAAAGTTCAACTTACTGTTTTTACGGTTGCTTGTTTGTTCCATTCTAATAGTGTATTTACATAAGGCAAAGCTCCCAAATTGCTTAATCGATTTCTTAAAAATTGAATAAACGATTCCATTGTACAGAAATTCCATGAGATATTTTCATTTATTAAAACCAATATAATATTTAACTGTATTCAATATCAATAAAAGAAATGTTAAATTTAGAACTGTTTAAAACGTAGCAGACATGCTGATATTATAGTGAAAGACTGTAACAACATTTCACAATTGCTATTACCCTGCTGATATTCAGGATATTTTATAACCACTTTTACTAGATATGTTATGCTTTCAGTGTAATATTGTTGTATGTGAAACTTTACTGAAACAGTAAATTTTG
Organism: Lydus trimaculatus; assembly: GCA_037414755.1. NCBI lineage: Eukaryota > Metazoa > Arthropoda > Insecta > Coleoptera > Meloidae > Lydus > Lydus trimaculatus. Next base: position 49,751 of record JAZBGY010000255.1, on the reverse strand, counting down.
TGAATGTTTTTTATATTCTCTGATTCTATCCGTACAGTTTTGACTTTACTTAATCAAATGAAACAGACAGATACTATTCACCATCTAGGCGAAGTTTATCGATTACAATATGAAACTTGTTTTCATGGAATAAAATTTGATGGAATGTCACAACCAACCCTCCTATAACGCGATTAATTTACACCGCGTTACATAAAAACCGCGTTGTATGGAAATCGCGTATCGAAAGTGTTGTAATTACACCTGCTGGATACCAACTCTACAATTTTAAAGAAGTGTCACCAACAAAGCTGCAAACGTTTTAAACTCGTCATTTTTGATTGTAGCAGTCTAGCTTCATCGCTATCAATATTTATAATCTGGCTAACAATGTGTGTGGCTTATCTGCGACTTTTTGCATCTTGAATTTATTTGAATAAATAAGATAGTTTAACTATTAACTTGCTTAACTCGTCTAATACTAATCACCGTAATTTCCGTAGTGCTTTAGGCTAACAATAGGTCTTTCAAGTTCATTTACCTACTGCTTTTACTGTAGCAAAATTGTTACAAATCCTTGGTGTGTATAGGATTACAGGATGGGGATGGCTTGTTTACAACTCCTCAATATGATTCGATTTATAGCGTTTCCAATTCTTTACCATTCTATCTGTAATTGTAAATCTTTGGAGTAGAAGGAAAGTCGCGGTAATTAATCAAAAATCGGTTCTTTGTAATTCTGAAATACGGAAATTGAGATGAACGTTTCCGAAGACTTGAATTATCAGTTGTTTTTTGAGTAGGGTAATTGATTTTAAATTATTATCAAGTATAATCGTAGGGTAAATCATTGACAAATGTTTACATTTAGATCAGTTTAATTACGATTTCGTGTTTATCTACTACATATCAGTTGTCACATAAAGCTTTTAGTTGACATTTTCAATACATAAAATTTACATTTGGTGATCGCAACTATAAAATTTACATAAAGAAAAATTAAATTTTATTATTATCCATATGAAGGTTAAACAAAAATAATATTTTATAAATACATACGCATAAATTTTAATTCTTTTTTTTTTTTTCAATTTTTTTATCCCCCTAACATAATATTAGATATATAGGTGTTGTAAAATAAAAGTAATATGAAGAATTTTGCATAAATTTTAAACATAAATTTTAAATTGTAAAGAGAGAACCACAATACCGCCATTTTGTAATAAAAATGAAACCATATATGATTTGTATTAAACATGTATAGGTGTATATTTCTATAGTGTGTATACCTATATAATGTCTAGCATGTATAGTAAAGAAAGTGCAACGTTACATTTATTCCACCATATTTTATGGCTCGTAAATATTTTTAGTTTGTAGGCAATTACACAAATTAACTATGGACAACCTGGCAATAATAAAACTTTTAATGGCTTTTTATTAATTACTAAATGCGAGAAATATTTTGTACATGTATGTAGAAATATAACTTTAAATAAATGATTTCTTCATATAAGCTGTCCTATAGAAATATCTACATTCGCGCACCGACTCTATCCTGATACCGAAGTCATACTTTAATCATGCTAAACAGTATACAGATTTGGCGTTTCTAATAAGAACATAGGAAAAAAATACCAGTTCCAGTATCTGTATCTGACCAAGAATATCGATCTTGTTTGATCTTTATCTGATACATCTGCCGGCTGAAGTTTCCCGTTCACCAAGACAGGGTGTGATGTTTAAAGCAATGTCTAAGAGTGAGTGATGACAATAGCCGGAATTCTTAAGCTGTGATTTCGTTGCGAGGTTTAACGTTCGCGGTCCGTCGCGTTCTGCTACAATGCTTTACCAGTGGCAATGGTTCCGTTACGTCCACTCGTTTGGTACACACAACGGCTCGCCATCGACGGCTATATGTCACGACTATTCAAAAACATGTTGGGACGCGAACGCATTGAAACTCAAAACAAAATCAAATTTGGTTTCTAGTCTATTGAGTCTAAAAGCCGCTTCCAAAATTTTCATCGTCGGCATTTTAGGGTGAATATTTTATAATATCCTTCTTGCAAACGATAGACAGTTTAAGCAAAACATGTGAATGTAGCGGTTGACTGTCACTGTCAACAATTGCAAGGAAACTACACCCTTAGACGTCTAATTGCCTATTTTTTGTTTATCTCATTCTAATTTCTGCAAAACTCCTATTAGAGTGTGTGGTGCTGCTATTGTTCCTGTGTTCGTATTAGAAACGCTAAGTCTATTTAAGCAGGACGCAGAATGTGTAATTGTAATGGTGTTTGATATTAGAGGTCTTTCTGGAACAAAAATACACAGGTTGGGAACAGGGGCGGATTTACCATGACGCTAACGACGCTACTAGCGTCAGCCCCCAAATCGCTATGGGGCCCGCAAAAGTGCTCGGTAAAATGTAAGATTCTGTAATACAGTAGAGTATAGTGCAAGCTCGTTTAACCGACTTTTGGATTATCCAATTTTAACCATCACCGAGAGCCGGATGAACCGACTTCTTAAATGTATTATCTTACATTTTCCCTAATCCGACAGGTGCTTAGTCCTGTAGTAGTCAGTCAAACGAGATTCCACTGTAAGTAAGGGTTTCGTAGAATTGTTATTTTCTTCAGCTCAGGGGCCCCACAATCATTAGTAGCTTCAGGCCTCAAAGAATGTACATCCGCTACTGGTTGGGAACTAGGTCACCGTGGAAGCACGCCCATATCATCAGCTCGTCCGCCGTGCATAGTCAGATATAACGACGTGTGAACTCTATTGGCTAATGTGAAACCCCCTCCGACTAACCGGACATTAGCAAAAGTCGGCCATGTTATCAGCCTGTGTATTTTTGATCCAGATAGACCTCTAATTGTGTTTCAAAGTCAATTTGGCTAAATCAGAATAGACAGAGTGTACAAGTAGGTACAGTAGTTTAGGATCTTGTGGAAATTGCTGATTTCTCGTTCTTAAACAAGTTTCTCACAGCTAGACAGACAGTATTTCGTCAAAAATGCTTTCGATTTTCTATTTTAGTCTGCGAATTATTATTATTATTGTTTTGATTAGTTCAAGTTAATTGCCAATATAGATACAGAATTAGAAAAATTCTTCAAAGATCATTAATTAATAAAAAGATATAATATTTCAATATTAACCTTATCAATATTGATAAAATATAGCTACATTATCGTTAATTTGGACAACTTTGTTTGTTACTAACGGCTTTAATAGAATCAATCAGTTAAAAAAATAATTCTAATCACTGATAATAATTATTTTTAGTTTATTTGTGATTTTTAATTTTGAAATTTTTTGTTTAACCTTAAAGTGAAACATTTCCATAACAAATTTGTAATTTTTTTTTTAATAATTTTTTGTTTGTTTTGTTTTGCTTTAACTGCGTGACTCAAGTTTATCTGTGCCTTTATCATTCAACTAAGCTTTATAAATGCTCATTGGAAGGGGGGTTCACCTTTTTACCTCTTAAAATTAATAACACAGACACGTGCGGTAATTAGAACTGTGTTCTTTTGAACTTTAATTGAAGCGATAACACGTTGCAATACATAAGAAGTTAGAAGTTACAATTTTGCAGTAAAGAGCTCACCATTTATGAAATCTTTGCATGATACAATATGTAATCTTTCAATAAATTTAAAATCGTCTGAGAAGGAGTCTCGAATTCGTGCATGTTGTCTTAGAACAGGAGCTAATTAACTATGCCATAAATCATTTAGTTGGCTTGTTATGATTTCAAATTTTGTTCTAAACACATCTTTTAGACACAATCCAGGCAGTAAAATCTTGTTTGTCTAACGAAAATTATAGACAAATGATTTGTTCCAACCTATAATTTCACTAAACATACTTGAACGGAAACTAGATTCGCCTGAAACGCGTTTTCATTAAAATGTTTCTGCTGTCCAGTTGAATGTTTTCAGATTGTAACAATGATGAAACCTAACTGTATTATTTCTAACAATTATCAGAGAGTGAGGTATTGTTGTTATAGTACTTGATAAAACGGTTTTTATCCTTCAACTCGAGTTTGGGGTGCTTAAAATCGTTCCTAGACACAGTTGTGGGGTAGCGCAAAACGTGCATTTCGTTAAGACCAACTTGAAAATTGGCGGATGCTGCTGTAATATGTTTTTTGCCTCATCTATTTACGTCCCTCAGTAAATAAAAATGTATCACCTTTGTAAAATTCCACAACAGTGTGTATAATAAATTAGATAAAAATTAATTGATTAGCATGAAATCAAAATTTTGTTTGGCGATAATTTAATTAACTTACGTCATACCTAACTTGAATGACCCTAAATCAAATCTATAACTGAAAATGTTTCTAATTGGATCGATCTATTGAAAACGATGCATAAAAAATGTCATTATTATCCTCACCCGTATTTTATTACTATTGAAATGAAGTGGGTGGAAATATTAGAATTTTCTTACTTACTAACTACAAATAGAATAGAAGAAATTTATTAGGGTACGATTATACTTACAAGTTTTGCTTGTTCAAGTTGACTTGAATCAAGTGAAAGTTGATAATGTAAACACACTTACAAGCGACTTGTAACAAATTGACTTCTCAAGTTAAATGAACTCTTGAATAACTTGTCAATAACGGAAATTCGAAGCGATTTCTTGAACCAAGACATTGAACAAGAATTCGTCGTATATGTAAATAGTTTCTGGGCTTCTTGAGGAAGAATTTGTTTCTTTGGGCAAGAATTTGAACCAGTAATACATGTTTCACGATTTATTGCTCAAGTTCTTGGTTCGAAGAACTGCTTCTAATATCCGTTTTTCCACACTCGCTGAAAACAATGACGTAACTTATCAAGTTATTGTCAAATTGTCCAAGAATTCATTTAACTTGAGAAGTCAATATTGTCCGAAAATTTACTTACAATTAGTACAAGCAAAACTTGATGGTGTAATCGTAGCCTTATATTGATTGATTGTTATTAATTTACTTTGCTTCTTTCTGTTTCAGATAATTAATTGCCGTATGTTGTTGTACACAGGTGCATATTTTGGACATTTTTACATTAGTTTTTTCAATACTACTTCAATGTAACAATCCGTCTTTTTGGAAATGTAGTCGTCCTAATTCATAAAAAAAGAAACAAACAAACAATATTCTAGTAGATGAAGATAAAAATAAAGAGCAATAATTTTATGTAATTTTGCAGATTATTTTTCTATTCTTTCTAATTTTCCATTTCTCTGTGTGATTGTAAATAATATGGGAAATGGGAAATTTTTGTACTGAAAATGTCTACTTAATTCATCTTAATCTAGTGATGGTTTTTAACATTAGGGAATGATTGGAAATAATTTTTTGTTAAAAAATCATATTGGAATCAGATTGTGCTAGTTGTATATAGTTGAATATAGATTTTTCTCTCATTTTTTGTTTTTAATTCTCTTTTTTTTCCTTTACATTGATTTGTACAAATCTTGTTGAGATACCGAATAATTGTCAATGTTTCTATAAATCTGTAGTATTAATTGAGAAAACAATTTATGATAGGGTTTGTGTCCACCCTCCTCAAGCCAAACAGAATATTAGTTATTTATAAAAGTTATATCTATATAGTATAGTGAGGGTGATTTGTGATACACTTGATGACTTAATTCTAATATGAATTCGGTTCATGATTGTTAGAAATCTCAATAAAATATGAATAACATCAGTAATGTGTAGAATTAAGTCGATATTCCTTAATTGTTGTTTTGTTAATTTTACGTTGTTGTTTCAAGAGTATTTTAGATGGTGAGAATAATTTAACAAATATTACCAAAGAAAGTTTTCGATAATTGATTGATTATTCTCACTATTTGACATGCATTACATCCAAATGCTGGTTAGTATTTATGAAATAACATTAAATATTTTCACTAGAAATCAATTATTCTGTATGGTCATGAATTCTAAGTAAATTTATAAAAATAGCTATAAGCATGATATCTTCTAATTGTATAGTTCAATATACTTATATTTACTAGAATGTTGTTTTATTTGCAAAATTTAACACAGTTTAGTTGCTACAGGTAAACACCAGCTTTTACAAGACAATTAGTACAATTTAAACGGATAATTTACGGACTTCGCTGAAGTTTAACACCACTTGATGGAGCATGTTTGCATGATTCATTCATTTGAAAAAAATATGTATTGGATAAAGTGTAACACGCTTCAATAACTAGTTTTGCACTAATTGAAAGTTAATTTGTTTGTAATTTGTTTCAAATTACCTACCTTTATGAATTCACTGAGAGATAATGAGTTCGCTGAAGGCGGTACTTAGTGGTTCACATTTTGCAGAACAACTGGAAAAAGGCAATTGATTTTCAAGACTTAAGATCCTAGAATTTTCTACACCTTTTAGAAAAATATTTTCTAATCTAATTGTCATTATCGAATCGTAAAAAGTTATGGACAATTAAAGTAGGTAAGTTGAGAAGACTATAAGTTTACTGTCCAGAAAGCTCAGCTTTTGAGTACTGAGCAGGTATGTAACAGTTACAAAAGAAGTTGTGAGCAGTAAAGAAGTGTACTGCAAACTGTTTTCTTTTATTTTGAAAATTTGCGGCATATCAGAGCAATAAAACGTTTGGACTGTGGTAGTTTATGTTACTTTCAGACCCTGGTTGTGAACGTGTTAACTAATCGTTAAAGTAAGTTTTACACTTGAACATACAGAGGGTGCCTAGTTGAATTGAGATTTATTTGAAATAATACGGCCAATCAGAAGGTTCTAAATCAAATTCAACTATGAGCATAAGCTTTGATGTAGATTACTTTCTGTATTTATACAAGAAACAACGGCGACAAACTCTGCTCCCTAAGAGCTATTTTAGTGTCACCTGTACTGTGCCTATTAATTAATAATTTAGACAGGCAGCCTATCAGACACATTTTACAACGGAGCGAGTTAATTTCGTTTCATATTCCAGGTATGCACAGTTTTCATTTGTTTCTTTCAATGCTTTTATTATAGGTGTAGAGCAAGAGCTCTAGATAATGCTTTCTGACAGTTTATAATGCTGTTTACCGGGAATACATCTTAAGCTGCGTCCACATCTGACGAACGAATACGAACGAGCGGTAACGAATGCAAACGAACACGAACGAATGCAAACAAATATAAACGAATGCAAATGTCACTAGCTTGTAGTTCCTATCAGTTCCTATTTCCCATCTACACTATGCAAACGTGAATGAATGGGAACGAATGTCTTCTTCGAAGTACCGACAACCAGCGGATCGCTGTTTTTCACGTTCGTTTGTCTTGCCGTCCACACTGTGTTCACATTCGTTAGATGTGGACGCGGCTTTACATGTCAGTCTACGTCGAATGTGGTAGAAAAATTGCCTTCCACCACTACATATACCCAATAAATCTTGTTGAGAACAGACACGGAAGCTTAATAGCAGTTTTCTGTTTTAGAGGAAAGCTTTCAATAAAATACCCCACAATTCTATGGGGTATTAAAATTAAATTGTTGACTTCTTATTACTCTCATTTCCTATTCGCCGAGTTCAAAAGTAGAGCTTCATTTTTTTTTTCAGCACTATTAACATGAGAATCGTTTTTAATAATAAAGAAGCCGCCTTTGGATAGATCTGATATCTATAAAATCAGCTACTTTAAATTAAAACAAGCGAAGATACTTACTTTGATAGATCCTGAGATATGCGCTATCAACTCGAGCAGAACCTCTACCTATACGTCTAAAGGTTTTTACGATCGAAAATTTATCGGCTATAAACCAATTTTATTGGTTAAGTTTTATTATTTAAGTTCTTGTATTTTCATGTCAGCAATTGAAAGCACTGTTTTTCTTATTATGTAATAAAAGATTTTCTTTTCAGAATAATGTGTGTAGGTTGTTGTTTTTTTCTTCCGTTCCTTTATTATTTCACAAAAATGAATTGTCGATTGTATGTACCTATGTATTTATGAATTTTCTAAGTACTCTCAGTTTGGATTTGAGTCGTAAAATATTAACAAAATCATTGCAGAAACTTTTATAGTTGTTCAACGCTTTTATGAAAGCTCATGTCGTAGTATACTGGCGCCATCTATTACAAACTAGCTTCATCATATATCCAAAGCTCTCATCTTTGTAATGTAATCTAGGATTTGATCAAAGTGCTTTCCAGCAAAATCAGTCTTCTGTAATCTTTTTGCAATTTTCTGACTAATGCAAGTATTCTGTATTCTTTCATCACTTCTCAATTGAAATAAATCGATAATAACTAGAATATAAGAGGAGATATTTCGTTCGAATCATCATCTCACTTCAAGTATTTATTTACAGTGATGTTGAAAATTTTCTTTACCACAAAGGTATATGAGTAAATATCAAAGTGAAGATCGCTATGTTGATATTGAGAAATCAACACAATGTGCCATACCAGATTTGCTTTTCAATGATTCATACAAAATGCGTGAAGGTGTCGAAGTGGTTTTTAATGACACTCAATTTCTGAAGAATCAAATAATATTTTGCTAATAAAGAAAACAACAAATTGTGTGTAATTTGGTCGTTGAATAAACTTGAGAATTGCCTATGAAATTCTAGATTGTTATCCATTTTAATATTACAGAATTGCTTCTGTGAAGAAAAAAAAATTGATAGTTATTTTGAGAATGAATGGAAGCATGAAATTTGAATTTTTTGATGAGAGCTTTTAAAGTCTACTCTCTGTTGATGTGTTGCCTGTGGCTAGTAGGCTCGACGGAAATGGAATTCAAGGGGCGTTTTCAATTGAAGCTGAAAAATGAGACGACGAAATCAGGACTGAAATAGCAGTAGATGGGGATGATAGAACTAAATGAATGTCTCAATTGGATTTTATAGAGAGCTTTCAAGAACGAAGTTTGATTTTTGATTTTCAATTACATCTAAGGTATGGGAAAAAATAAATAGAAATTCAACTTTTCATTTTAACTAAATTTGTAAAATATATTTCAGCATGGAACGTTTCAATTGTACAAACATAATAGTGGAAAAGCCAAATTTTATTGTTGACCAGTAATAATGAATTTCGCTACGAGGCAAACAGAAGTTTGTATGAATTAACTACTTTTACTCTATTTAGTTTGGAAAACTACCATCATCGTACAGATTGAAATGGACCTACACGTTATGTTTTCTGTAAATGTCAGCTATTTCGTTTGCAGCACTAGAGACAACCCACATTGCCCTTCTAGCTTACTATTTAGACATCTGTCAGTAAAATCGAGAGAGAAAAGGGAGAATAGGGTCAAGGTTGATTTGAAGAGATAGAGTGGATAGTTGGACGATGGCGCCTCTTGGGCGACGATGGAAAGCCGGGAAAATCACAAACATAAACAGACAAAAAAAGAACGATGTACCACAGCTGAATTTGGATCAATCGATAAGTTTGTTTTTAAATGAATCACTACTGACTTTGATTTCATTTGTTGATCTTACTGTTAGTAGAGAAAATCATCAAAATCGATATTAATTTAATTAGTTTAACCATAAATGTGAAATTTTAGGCAATATACTGATTGAGGTTTCATAAAAGCACGCTAATATTTCTCAAACATATTTGTACACTAATTGTAAGCCTACATCACTGAATCATATTCAACGCTTCGGATGCCTAGGGCTTCTTTTACCCGTTATTATTCTCCAATCTCAACCCGTTAATGATGATTAGTTCGGATTCGATTGGTAGAAGTTCAGTGCAACAAATGACAAAAAAATGTTAATTCGTAGTCTTTGAAATGTTTATAGAAAAACAGATTCTGTTCGAAATAAATTCACTAGTTTCCATTATATTATATGCATACAATAAAGTAGAGCTTTATTCGAACCCTTATACTGCAATCATAAACTACGTCTGAAGAGGCACATCATTGAAATTCGATTCTTTTGTCATAAAAACTGATAGGACGACACTTGAAAGATGAGAACACTTTTGTATTGGTATTCTCGATCTTGTAAAGCAAAACTGACAAGTTTTCGTTGTTCGATATTTGAACGATGTGAAAGTTCAATGCTTTCTTACACTACTCTTTTCATAATATGATACAACTGAAAATATATCCATACCGAAAGTGATGAACAGAATATGAAATAGATTATATAAATTGAAACGTAAGAATAATGATAGATTGTTATATTTGTCCCACAAGAAGAGGTTTTCTTTGATTGCATAAAGATATCTTAAACAGCAGTTATACCGTAGATTTTCTTAGTTTAGTTAAAAGTGATTCATTAAATTTTGTTGCATGTTTTATTGCAATTGTGACCACTACTGCCAACTTTGGACACATAACAAAAATATAAGTTGAAGTTTTCTGTTTCCCGTTTACTATTTCAGCATGTAGTTATGTAACATTTACAGTTTGTAACGTCAAAGTGCTCCTGTTGATGTTCTTTCCATCCTTAATGATTCTTATTAAAATCAAGCCATGTCAGTTAAAAAAAAATGAACAAAGCGGTACCTATTTAGAAGGTTTAACAATAAATTTTATAGTTTATACCCGTTATTGTTGTGAATTCATACACAGATAATGCCTTAATATTTTCTCCACTGTTAAAAGATGTGAAATTAAATCCATAAATTACACCATTTGGGTTGTGTTCTACAATTGTTTCCATGATTCATATAAACAATGATAACACGCCTGGTTAGACTAATATCGCAAAATATAACTTCGGGCTTGATTTCACAATGTCTAATCTCGTGTTGAAGACAAATACAATAAATAAACGTTGTGTATGTGAGTTGGAAAAATGAGAAACTATTTAAACATCTGTTATAAGAAGTGTTTATAAGCTAATACTTATTGCAGGATTTGCAATAAACGATAAGTCTAGAATAATTCTTCGATTTATGTGCCTCTTTTTCCTTGGAGAGAAATCGACAGTAAAGTCTGTCGACACCGATAAAACAAACATTTCAATAGTTCCATAAACAGAAGATCACACCCACTATTGAGTCTAAACTCTTCAACTATTCACGTTCCTATTACGTACATTACTCCAGTTCATGGTGGGTTCAATTTTTTGATTTAATTGTTGTTCGTAAGCCCCTAGTGTAGGGTTAAAATGCGCAAGACATTAAAGGTGATATATGGTTTCAAGAGGATTTACAGTCGAAATCAAGGAAACAGCAGAAGAAATATTCGTAGTATCCTTTGATGACAGCAACTTTTAAAACACAAGACTGCCCTCATTCTTCAGATTTTAATTGCTAATCACAATTACAGGAGCCTACAGCTGACGCTTAATTTTTTTCCCAAAGAACTTTGTAATCTTTTAATCTTCTCTATTTAACATTAACCAACTAAACAAGATAGAATCAAGCCCTGTTGTTTTCATTAGACTTAACTGAATTACAAAACATCTACTAGCGTGTTGTAAAGATACAATTTGGATATGAATATTCATGCAATTAGACTAACGTATTTATCGATAATTGTAAATTTCAGATTTTGTAAATTTCTTTGCCCGGCGCATCCACCAAATATGCAATAATGTCTATAACTCTTGGTTCGTACAAATAAAGTGACAAAATTATGTACATTATGTTAGTCATAAGACTAATCAATGCTTGGTTTTTGTCTATGAGCCTATTTCTGATATTATTACTGTATATAAGTTATTCGGTATGGTTACAAGCAAATCTTGAAGGAATCAATTCTGATTTTGTAATTCGTACAGAACAACTCTGATGGTTAATTTATTTCACTCTTCTCTCATCTTCAGTTAAATTCCACATCCACATCGTCCGGTAATCCTTAGTAAATCGTTGCTAGAATATCCCAACTTATTGCTATTTCCTTAATGAATATTAACGATATTCGATTACTAAATACTCTTTCAATTGAAAAACTTAAACGAATAACTACTGGTGCTCAAATAAGATAATGTTGAATAGCAACAAATCGAATCAGATAATTGTAAATTACCATAGACTTGTTTAAATAATAGAAATTATACGTTAATGGTCTGAAATATAATTACAACTCGCTTCTATTTCTATTATTTCTACTGTCTTGTAAAAGAGACTAGTGGAATTTAGTATCAAATTACTAACTATTAAGTTGTTAAAGTTGTTTAAACGCAAATACAACAATTAGATAGTATTAGAAGGAGAGTAGGTGTTGTAATACTCTTATAGGAATTCAACAATTTCAGAGATCTCATCGAAAAGCACGCCAGCAGAATTATTGTGTTGAAATGATTCTAAATTAAAATTTATTGTTCAAAAAGTTACAATTAGTAAGAACAGTTTTAACGATGGAACGATTCTTTAGAGTTACAATAAGATATATTCTAAAGTTCAAAGGTTATCTGAGAGTAGTTGCTTTTTTAAAAACATCCCTTTACTGCTTTGAATTCATCTTAAATGCTTCTACACGAACTTTTCCATACAAATGTGAATAAAGCTAATACACTGATCCTCCAAAGTGATAACTTAGAATTTTATCAATATACGTTGATACGTCATAAATACACATTTATATAAGAAACTGCAATAAATCTAGACTAGCTCTAATTGTAAGTTCAAACAGTTATAGAAAAGAAATAGACTGTATCTAGGAGATATATTTTAATTTTTAGAATATCGAACGGGCTAATCGAGAAAACGTTTCTTCATTAATTTGGCCATTCATAAATCAAGTGGTTCAAGTTGAGCTCGATTAACCATATTTCACACATTATCCATAAGATTTGTTTTTGCGTTTCATTTTATGGTAATCTATGGGTCATCTCATCGCTCTGACAACTATAAAGTAGACAGATTGCTCACTATAAGAGAAAAATTCAGTTTTACATAAAATTTTACATAAAACAGTCATTTCCTTCCTAAACTATAAATAGTTATTTTAAAAAAAATAACACTTGAAATGCAAACAAGTGCAATTTGATTGCAATATTGTCCTCATGTCATTTTTATGATTTCTAATCTTTTCTATTCATGTGTTAGTCAACAACAATATAGTTTTATACGGACTCTAATTGTAACAAATGAGAGATTATTTGGTTGATCTAAATGGAAACTAGCATGTAACGACAAAATAATAATTTCAACAAGCTCTTTGTCAAATTGATTTCAGCAATTAATGATTTCTGGTAATTTTGAATTGATTTACAATTAATGATTTCCATTACAAAAACATGAAATGTTCGTAATAACATGTTCCACTTTCACCCCTTTGTTTTTTTGTTTTTTGATCGGAATTAAAAGAAATAAATATACAAAAAGCAGATGGAATTTATTACAATTACATGAACCATTGACTCTTTGGAAACATTCTAACGTCTTTGTTTAGACAATCATGGATTTTATTTAAGAAAATTCAATATAGAGATGTTTTTGTTGGTAGGATTGCACTGACTATTCGCCTTTAGTATCTTGTCAATTTGGGAGGAAAAAATCGAGAAGCAGCAAAACTCAAATAAACGATAGGTCTTTATTGATCAGTCTACACACCCTCTTGCTTCCCGATATTGCGTTAAAAGCCACCAGTACCGATCATTGCTGATTGATTCCCTTTTATTCTGTTTTAATTGGTATTTCACAAAAATAAACTAACTACTTTGATAACAGAAGATTGTTGGAGAAATCAACAAATATGTAAAGTAAGTAAAATCGATTTAACAGTGACCATACAAATTTTGTGACTCTACCAGTAAAAAGGAGGCGATTTAAGGGTAAGTAATTTACGAACTATAAGAAATATCATAAATACGGATCCTCTCAGTTAATTTCTTGAAAGTAATTAGAACAAAGATGCACAACACGCCTTCGCTTTTATTGTGATTGGAACGGAGTCTGGAAATGTTTTTCAAATTTCATCGATCCCCTTCTATTACTCCTCCATTTTGTAATGAAAAGCCTAAGGTTTATGTTATATGTTATTCAAGTGAAGGCAAATGTATGGTAGCCTTCCATCTTTTACTTACAAGATTAACTCTCCAGCAACATTACAAATACTCATCTCCCATTCTCATCTTCTATTAGCTGTGGTAGTAGTCTTGTATAACGACAAAGTGATCTTAAGATGCTCCTACTTTGCATATCAGTCCTATTTCTGGTTGTAATGAATATTTCACAACGTATCCTCAAGTAAAATCTTTAGCATTAAAGCTAACTTGGGTCAAATGGCTACAACACAATATACAATAACACTGTCTACTGTTGTTGAGTCGACGTTTCTGTATTATTGTAGATGAATTATTCCTGTAGTAAGATGAACAACAATTAATGCCTCTTAATCTAAACTTATTTTTAGATAATCCTCCTATCAAAAAGTTTGACGTAGTTTGAAAAACATTACGAGTAGATGTAAGTATGCAGAAAATATTTATTTTTATTATAGTTGCCATTATTTGTCATTTTACAGTTTTGTTGAATGAATCTGGTAATATTCGTATTGTAACAATATACATTGTGCAAGTTTGAAGAAAATTCAACGAACCAGAAACAGTTGTTAGTTGCATTTTTCCAGACAAATGGAACATACATATATATACTTATTCCGAATATTTCCTTCAATAAAAATAACAAGTATACCAAATAACACTTATCTATTGAAAATAAGGTATCAGAAATGTGTTCAATACAAACAAATAGCATCATTATACCAATATGCGATTTTCTCATCCAAATTGTTTTTTTTTTTGTCTTTTATTTGGATGTGGATACAATTATGGAGGTAGTAGATCCAAATTGCGTTATAGTTTCAACTCAATTTGCACTTTCGAGGTCTTAATCCCCTATTTAAAGTTGCAGGGGGTGACAGTTGCGTCTGTAAGTAATGCCAACTGGTATGAATTCGTTAGGCCTTAATAAAATCGAGAAATGTATTTTCTACCGCTGCTAATGTCTTTAGGGCTCTGCTGGTGGACACAAATATAATAAAGTATCATTCTTTCAGTCGATCGAAATCGCCAAATACCCTTCAAGGCGAGTAAAAACTAATTTGAGAATCCACAGATCCGTAAATAAATACAAGAGGAACAAATCAATTTCAGTTCTTTAGATCTCCACAAAATCATCAGGAAATATACGTGTTTCACGAACGGATGCGTATAACTGTTTGCTAACGTTAAGCCCAAAAATTGACCGTTTTGACCATAATAACCGGCATATTAGATACGATCACGTTTAGTCTTGTTTTTTTTGCGTCCAATTCAATCTATTAATCTGAAATTCTTTAGATTTTATAACTGCCATTCCTTAGATAGCAGAATAACGTACGATCCTGTAAATGACAAAAATACGAATTTACACCGATTGAATTTACTATACTTCTCCTGTTATAAATGTCATGAACCAGTAGAAATTCAATTGACAATAATATTGAAAAATTTTTAAGTCCTGCAGTACTACTACTACTACAATCCAGAAGGAATTCCTGTGTAAATACATCAATAAGCATCTTGTTAAGAACGACCGTATTCGTAATAGATCGTTTAATTTCGGTAGTGTTATTCAGTGTGTTATGGAACAGTCCGCTGGTCTGTGGTCTGTCGTATATTGTGTTGAGGTGTGCGTTATCCTGTGCCTGTTTCTGGTATTTCAGGTTGTTGTCTCATCACTCGTTCCGCGGATAAAATAGGGGAAAATTACGTCGTTATCTAATCCCTAGTATCTAATTCAGGTCTTTGAAATATTACAAATAGAAAACTTTCAGATAAAATGTGTTAATTTTTTATGTAAAACAACTTTGGCTGAAAATTTTCGGTGTACGCTATAGTGTTTTTCTGGTGTTGTAACTCTAACAGTGAACAGTGTATTTCATAAATGAATGTGTGTCTTGTGAGATTCTTTTTCCTCCTAAACGAATAGTTTCAAATACGCTGAAAATAAGTGAAAATTTATACAAGAATCATCGACTGAAATTTCAGAACTTGGACTAGGTAAGAGCTTTTTTTCTATTTGTGTTTTACTAATAAACGCTTGGAATTGTTAGTATAATACGAAAATATTACCCTAATTTGCTATTTTGTCCTCACATAAGATTAAGGTTCTTATCAACATAAATATTCCTAATTAAGGTTATGTTTTTCATGAAAGAGGCAGGTTGGAGCCATTCTAAAAGAAAAAAAGGCTTCCCTGAAAAACTTTTCGAGTTATTCAATAATAAATCATTCGGTAGAAAAGGTCGATAATGTAAATTTCTAAATATTACGACAACGATTAACCACCACAGTATGAGAAGTGGTGAAATTCCCCGAAAAATTTGCGTAAACGTAAAGTAGGACTGAAAGCTGAAAATTTACAAGAATGCAATAAAGTAACAGATAAATCGGCGGGGTTTTTATGAAAAAAGAAGCCAACTCAGATTTTCATTCTATTAAATTGCCAATTTTAAAGCAATTATAGCAATAATTTGTAATTTTCTCACAAATTCACCTGTATTTGTCTGCATGTTATCCATAAGGACCGGTTTTTCGCTTCCTAGAAGAAGTGGTGATGTCATCGCATCGTACTATAAAAATAACAACAATACGCGAGCGGAACATACCAACCTAGTGTAAACAGGTAAATTTCACAACGAATTTGGGGAGTCTTCTTTAAAAATAGTGGTACTACAGTCAACCACACGTGCTATCGATATAAACTCGATTACTATCAATTATCTATGTAAACTCAGGTGGTCGATTGGGGCTGAAATACCGGTTTTATCCATCGTTTCATTTACAGGAACACACAAATCTTTTTTCTCAATTTGGCGACGTATCAGTGTTAGCGCCGAAACAACTAGTTCTAGGCAGCGTAGGCACCAGTCTAGGGGCGTCAACGGACTAGGGGTGCTAAATTCATGTTTATAATTCATTACTTGGATTTGTAAATGCTCAAAGAAGTGCATTTGACTGAAAATTAATAAAGTTGAATTAAGGTCCGTAAATGATAAAAGAAAGACGGTTATATATGGAAGAAAAGTTGCGTATTTAACAGGCCAATAAGGTGATTAAGATATCTTTTACCGTTTACGAATTATACAGGGGGAAAACCTTTATTCACAAAAATATCAAAAAATGTTAGAAAAACTTTTTAATTGAGATAACAAATGCTTTAATTCTGTGGAATAGTAAATTTTAGTCTCATCAGGGCCGTGATCGACTTAATTTTTTCAATCTTCAATCATTATTTAATTTACGATAAAAACAGCCCATATACGAGTATTCCAAAATTTTTATTTTTTTTTCTATGTTTTGTTCATTTTGTAAAGGGGTGCTAGTAACCCGATTTGTCTATACCCAAAATTTTCCCTTGTTTCAGCATTGATCAGTGAAACCGTATTTTCATATGTTTCGGTCAAACAATTTTTCCTTATTGTTGATTCATTTGAAATTTTGTAATTTGTTTATTTTTTGAGAAACTCTCGAAAAATAGGAAAAGTATTGCATAAATCAGCATAGACGTGTACAGGCTTTTAGATTAAGAAGGAGGTCATGCAACTTCATTGGCATATATGATATTAACGCATTAACAGAGGCGCCAAAATGCCTTAGTGCGGGCCTGTGTGTATTTAATTTGTGTTTGGATATGTGTGTATGTGTATACGACATTAGGGTGGCATGGACCACCTGTCCCTCCTCCTCGCTGTGCGCACGCCTATATGAATCAGTATAGACATCAGAATTTTGACTTTCTGAACTACTCGCTGAAAAGTGGGTGTCCGCGACTTCAGCAACAATCACACAAATATGAAAAATAATTTTCTTTTCAAAAAAAAACATTTTTGCGCATTTCTTCATTTTTTCTGTTTTCTTTTTACTTACTTGCAACTTAAGAGAAAAAGCCTGCAAGAGATATGAGGAAATTACCGTAATTTAAACAATTCCAGAGAAACGTCTATCGCTTCGATTACTACTCGTTCTTCGTTTGATATTTTGCCGACAAAAGCTCAAAAATAATAGGAAAGAATGTGAAATTAGCAGACATGTAAATCAAATTTCCTGTTAAATAGATCACTATTTTATAATTCTACAAATGCTAACCCAGGATAAACAATTCATCATATTTTTTTTTCAATAGAACTACTATTTCTTTTATTTATTATTCTTACTATCGTTATCCACGTATTTATAAACAATTATTGTGGGAAAATTATAATTTAATTCAATTTTTGAGCGGTTATAATTATTAAATTAAGACCATCGTAGTACGCCACTGGTTGGTTTATACGTTGGTCCGTTATCATATTTGTACGTTCTAGTTATGCCCTTTCAATCTTTGAAATACAATTCTTAACCACCTTGGAGAAGATACCAAGCTAGAAACTCATTCTGTGCCCATTCTTAAATTTAAGAGAGAAAATGGGAGTTAAAGTTCACCCTGCAAAATCAGTTTCTTCCAAATATCTCGAAAACGGCTGAATATTTTTCGATGATACAAACGCCAAATAATAACGACACCGAAGGGCTATAAAGGCGGGCTTAGACATGCATGGATTTAGTGGTGCCAGTGATCATGCAAGTTATACTTGCATGCCAGTGAAGGTTTAAGGCGGGTTTAGACATGCATGGATTTAGTGGTGCCAGTGATTATGCAAGTTATACTTGCATGCCAGTGAAGGTTTATACACATTTTCAGAAATTGGAATTTTTAGCACGGCAGTTTCAGTTTTAACGAATTTGCTTAGTGAACAACATGTCGACTGAACTTCACGAAGCCTAACAACTGATTAACTGGCGAGCCGCCCTGCAAAAACTTGTTTACACGTGCAAGTTATAACGCATTTTTTTTTCTGGGGGGTGTGAGTCACTACTGGCGCAAGTAAATTTCAACCGCTTGCAGACTTTTCGGTCCATGCATGCAAAATTTCAACTTGTACGCAAGTTCATGCTTACACATGCAAGTTAAATTCACTGGCGCCACTGAATCCATGCATGTCTAAACCCGCCTTAATGTTGTATAAACCAATTTCCAATGGCTTATTTGAAAGTGGAACTATAAGCAAAAGTATGTCATTTTTTGGGTTTACTACCATTTTTAACCATATGGCCAAATTTATAAACGTAGAATTTTGTGTGCTAGCAGCAACTTAAAAACTACAAGTTACCTGTTTTTGGAATTGTTCATATATTTGATAATTAGGGATGAAACACGCATTAACGGATAAAAGTTTGGGGTAAATTTTGACTAATAGTGAAAGTATAAAATTTGGAGTTGCCGTTCATTACAAGCAATATTTAACGTACTTACAAATAATATAGCATAAAGATGATAATGAGCATTCAGTTTTTAGTACATTGAAATCTACAGGTATCAAGGATGTTAAGTATTGCCTCATTAATTCATATTGTAACATCTTCCTCTAATTATCGACTTTCTTATTTAGAGATTATAGTTTTCGAATCTATCCAAATGCTGATATTTCCTTTTACTAAAAAATAATCCTATCATAATATTTCGAATTGTTTATTTAATACCGATAATAATCATAAAATGGACCTTTTATAAGTCGTAACTTTTATAATTCAATATGACACTCCCATTTTTTCCGCAAGCATTTTTTGCTATATTTTCATAGCATTAGTTTTATTTGTAATTAGATTTTAAAACCGTGTTTTTCTAATTATCCTAAAAGCTATGTACGTAACTACATTGGTTTCGGAATTAGATAGCCTACCCCACATTTGATTCTTCAAATAAAAAAAATTCTCATTGTTAATTGGTGTTGTTTTTGTATACCCATTTAAGTAAATAATGGATTCCTCTCTCATGAGATTTCTAATTGAGTCATGTAGCTCCTCATTCAACTATTTTACGTGAGTGTATAAAGACAAAGACAAATTTCAAAATAAACACAAAAAAAGTTATTGTAAAAGAATTACAAACAGAGAAGATAACAATATGGAGGATTCAATATTGAAATTGATGTAAACGCTTACATAAATTTATTCGTTGACCTGTTTTTAATCCAATTCTTCTCTCGCAAAGAAAGATTCAAATGTTCTTTTATCTTTTATATTATTGATTTTCTTTCAGTGCATTATCACTTAAATTATTGACAGAATTGGTGATTTACTGAAATTTTTTTAATGAATCAGAATTAACAATGATTATGAATGTAATTTATTCAAATATTTAATAAATTCAATAAAAAATGAAATACAGACAATCAATTCCTAACCTTGATCTTTCATATTTGTTGTTTTTTTTTGGAATTTCCCTATTTTAATTGATTCGTGTTTGCAAACATTTATAAGAGTTTAAATGTTATTGTAGATACGAGTTATAATTAGTCCCATTTGGAGAAACAAATCAAAGATCAAGCCTATTATCATCAATATTATTTAATACTTTTCTGTTTATTTCCGAAATTCAATATCTAATCGTTAGATGACATTTGGCAATGATTATTGTGAAATTTGATTTTTTGGTTTATGGTTATTGTTGTTACCATTTTAAAAATTGACGGAAGTATGATTTTAAAAATCTCATCTTTTATGTTACTCATTTTGTTCCTTCAGTCGTTATTCCATATCTTAAGTTGCTTTAATCACTGGAAATTTGCGGCAGTTTGCCAAATATTATCATACAAATTGTCAGACCCTTTAACATTCACCAGAAATTATTATTAGATAAAATGTAATTTATTTTTATTAAAATACAACATTTGGTAGGTGAAATTTTGCAAATACCTATCTGAAATTATACAAAAAAATTATGTATTTACAAAATTTTATTATTACATTTTCATAATAAGTAAATTATTTCGTTTGTATCATGCTCTTAATTATTCTAAGATAATATCTTTTGAAAGGTTGTAAAATTATTATGCGTGAAAATGTCAAAAAAACCTTGAACTTTTCCATTAAAATTAACCTTAATTCCTTCATATGGATAACAATTATTTGAAGTTCATGCAAAATTCATTTGGTTGCATGATGAATATAATACTGTGAAAAATCTAATTGTAGCACAACAGTTGAAATTATTATTTCAAATCTTAATTTTATTAATTAATTTTCTAATGGAATTAAAATGTTAAGTTTTGAAAATCTTCACATAATTATGATCTTAATCGTGGGTAATCAATTTTGATTATTTCACTTATAATAGAGATTTTTAAATGAATTTTTAAGGGGGCTACTTCACCAGTGGTTTTTAGGGACGCACTCGAATTCCGGTCTGACTTAATTTTTGATAATAATCTGCACACGAATTCCGGTCAAGGAAATTTCTCTTGCTATATTCCATGACACGAATTCCCGTCAAGAGGACCCAATCACTTTAGGTACCTGGAGTCTTTATGTACTCATTTTATCTAGGTATCGGTCAGGCTAATTTCCATGCACCATTACTGTCGGTTAATAAAAATGAATGTTCAGGAAAATAATAATGCCTAAATTTGTTTTTTCTTGCAAAAGCAACATAGGTTGATTTATAATAAAATTGTTCCAAATTTCAAATGAAAAATGCCTTGAATGTGAATATGGATTTGTGAGGTGTCCCGATGAGCCATTAGAAGAGAAGTTTTAGATAGTGCGAATTTTATTAATGCTGAAATTGCACAGTATAATTGTAATGAAATAAGTCGCTACGAGTCATTAAACTTGACTTACAAATTTAAATAAAATCTATTTTAAGTCTTGTATTTTTAATCTTAACCGGAATTCGAGTGCCCAACTAGAGGCCAATTTGAGCCTAGGATTAACGTACCCAAGTTTTCGCACAGGTAAAAGAGATTATGCCGACCGGAATTTGTGTGCGCCGGTTTTTAGGACACAGAAATACTGATAAACTAATAAAGCAATAGATTCTTACAAGTCTGACAAAAAGAAAAACAGTGAATAGGAATCAAAATTTTTTTCCTAATTATGGATAAAAGCAAATATTCTAATTGTGGTACTTTTCACACCCAAATCATGCTGAAAAATTTCAGGTTTAGATTGTCTTACGTTGTATAAATACTTAAAATAGAGACAAGATATTTCCATTATAGTCTTCTTTGAAGAAAATTGCTATTTCCTAAAAAATTAAATGTTTCATTTCAATTTAATTGTGCGTTGTTGTTAACTTCTGAATAAATGAAGTACAATATTTACAATTCTACATTATTGAATCGTGTTTTTGTACATAAAAAAACAAATTGATGTTCTATAATATAGCGAAATAGCTTTGTTACTGATCAAAAGAACGAAGTTTTTCCAAGGGTTCGAAATTTCATTCTAGAAGTCGTTCAAAGGTTAATAAAGTAACAGAGCTTATATAAACTACAGCAAACTTTCTTAAAAAGTGGTGACCGTCAATACTGCAATATATCAGTAGTTAGGGAACGATTCAAAGAAATTTAATAAATTGGATAATGCCACTTTTTGAAAATTGCAAAATTTCCACGTTTTTTAGTAATATTTACAGTTCAGTTTGCTCAAAAACAAATTATTAACGTAAATACACAGAATAAGCGAGTCAAGTTAATGTGGTTTTATTTTTAATTTGATAGTCAATTTGCCTTTAAGGTATATATACATACGTAACATGACCGTGATATCGTTGTTTTTAGTACAGTAGATGCTGTCTGTGCCGTCATCAATTATTCAACATGCAACGACAGTTAATTAGTTTAAGAACCGCAATTTATTGTCTCTACCCTGGAATTTTCGTGGTCTACGTTGTTGTTGTTGTTGTTGTTGTTGTTGTTGCTGATGTCAACCACAATTTAACTAAAATTGCAAAATAAAATTATAGTTCCTTGTTTCATTCTCTAAATTATGCAAAACCTTCTACAATCTTTTCATTTCATTAATGAAAATGATCGTTAGATTTATGATTATAAACATATGTTTACAATAATACTATAATTGTTATTACACAATGTACAAATGTTTGTTGTTTGTTATCATCTATCTCTCTCCTACAATTTACACACCCTTTTTGATACGAAGGTGTTGGCTTGAATGTGACACTAGGGAAATCATTGTATACTCGACCATTTACTTTTAATTCCATCTAAAGTGGAATGTTCTGTGCAACATTAACGTTCATATTATTAGAAGCAACGATGTACACGTATAAAAGTTAGTTTTAGAAAAATTGTAGGAAATTCTGTTTCACTACTACGTGAAATCGACTTTGA